>JARJLU010014313.1:0-85866 GCA_030272975.1 Sparidentex hasta
ACCCTGCCCTCGCCCTGAGACAAGGCTGGGATTGGCTCCAGCAGCAAAGGGATAAGCGGTTACGGACAATGACATGACAAATGTTAAATGTAAATGTTAAATCTAAATGTCACGGGTGAAACTGTATATTTAGCTAACATGCAAATCTACACTGCCTTTCACCAGAAGTACCAAAATAGCTCATTTTCTTTGGGTAGTCTTTGTGCTGCACTGTTAGCCACATCTCCTCACTGTGCTCTCATGATGCCTGCCAGCATGTCCAACAACTTAGCTGGAAATGTTGGTACGTCCATTTGGCAGCAATAGAGTTTCAGCAATGCGTCTGCAACAACAGCGACAGCAGCCAAGTTGTCACATTATTGCCTCAGCGGTATACGTCATGTCGATGACGTCTGTGTGTGTTTTTCAAGGTGTTTCTCCAGGTGTCTACCTGTCACTTTTAAACATGTACCCGCTGACTGCTTATAAACATATGGATGCTGTCCTACTGACTCTCACATTTCTGCCAGAAAGTTACTAGCAAAAAACTTCAACTCACCAAGTGTTTGTGTTGAAAAAAATCACTGTGATGGGAATCAGTCCTCCCGACCGATGTAACTTTGTCACTTTCCAGGATGTTTGGTGGGTCAGGATCTCAATAACAACATATTATAAAATCATCCACGGGTACATGTTTAGATTCACAGGTAGACACCTGTGGAAACACCTTCAAAAAAAACACACAGGCATCATCATCAGCGTCACATCTCCCTCTCCGCAGCACAGGCTTTCTGTTTGAATTACACAACAGTTTGGCTTTATACTGGTGCTGCTTGGCTCTGTGTGACAAACAACGTCAGAGAATTGGCGAACTGCTGCTGCAGCGATAATGCCGCAAATCTGTGAATAGGGCGGCTGTCGCTGTCATTGCAGACGCGTTGCTGAAACTCTGTATTGCCACCAAAATGGCCCTGCCAATGTTTCCAGCTAAGTCGATGGACATGCTGGCAGGCAACATGAGAGCATGAAGAGGAGACGTGGCTAACAGTGCAGCGCAGTCTGACAACCCGAAGAATACCGCAGCTAGCGCTCGTTCACGTCATTGAGCTTTTATTTTGGTACTTTCGGTGACAGGCAGTGTAGATCTTCATATTAGGTTAATATTTAGTTTCACCTGTGACATTCAGATTTAACATTTAGATCTACATTTGAATTTAACACTTAGATTTAGAATTAACACTTCTATTTAACAAAAACCCTGTAAAAGGCTAAAGTGGTTACAGACAATGGATGAATGGACTTATATTTAGATATAACATTGAAATTATGTTTTTACAAAAGAGGTTAATATCACAAAGTTTGCAAATATTGCTGTAAATCTGGCCAAAAGTAACATAAAAAAATTCAGAAAGGTTTTTTTAAACATGATTTGTTGTTAAATGTGATGAAAGTTTGCTGTCTATTTTAGCATGTGCAACTTTACAATCGGCGCCCCATATGTCTCCTTCCACTACTGTGTTGTTGTAGTTACTGTTGAGTAACAAACTCAGACAGCATATCTGCAGGATGGGTCACCACATGCTTTGAACATGTTTAGGGTAACTGGTGGCAACTAGGAGAAACAGAAAAAAAACAAAAAACATACATGTCATCATCATGATGTATACCATCACGCATGCTGTATGATATGACACACTGGAGCAGGCTTCTGTGTCTGTATCATCAACTATTGTTAAATATGTTCATGTGCTACACAGCTGCATGTGAACACCTGCCCCAGGTGTAACTGCAGAAGTGTTTTGCCACAAACTGGCATTTAAGTGAGTGCAGCTTGCTAAATTTGTATACAACCAACCTGAGTGTCCAAGGGGTGCTTTGTACTTGTTTCGGTCATAAGCTTCTAGTAGTGGATCACAGAATGAATACAAGTAGGCTTCTCTTGTTTTTCTATGCACTACGTTCCGTAATTTCTTGTTTTCATGTTTTGGAGCACTGACATGAGACTGTTATTATGTCTGTTCAGGACAAATTAATCTGTGTTTGTTTGGTAATGCCTTGCTGCATGTTAAGTATACAGCTGTTTTTGTCTGAAATAGTTAAGTTTCATTTTGATCAAAAGTGTATAGAGAGTTGCGTGCGTAAACCTCTAGTCCAGGGTCTTTAACACTTGCACCAACCGCTTATTGCATCCTGCGCAAACGCAGAATGTGCACGCTATTGTGGAGTGGCACCACGTCGAAGCGGTGTGTTCAATGCAACTTTTCTGCCAAACGGGTCAGCCAAGAGGCAATTGAGTGGTCGGAGAGTGGTCGGATAAGGCAGTTGGACGTGTGGGCGGTGTGTGGGGGCCTTTAGATGACATAAACCCAGCCAGGATGTGGAGGTGGCCATTTCAAACGGGGCTGTGTACAAAAAGGCATCTGAAATGGCTATGTCATTGCCAGTAAAGAAGAATAAGGGAATAAAAGAATAATGTGACTAGAACATTGTAGTGTTTTATTGCTATACTATTACATGTCATGACTCTGTTTTGTTTTGTTCTTGTGTCTGGTTTTTGGTTTCTTTTATTTGATTCACTTCCTGTATCATGTCTTGTGTTATGTTTTGCTTTGTCCATGTCTTGTGTTATGTTTTGCCTTTTCCATGTCTTGTGTCACGTTTTGATTTCCCCATGTCTTGTGTCTCATGTTTTGATTTTCCATGCCTTGTGTCTCATGTTTTGATTTTCCATGCCCTCATGTGTCCTTTAAGTTCTCCCCTCTGGCTCCCTCTGTCTGTTGTCTTGTTCCCTCCTGGTCTGTTCCTCTGTGCTCCTCCCCCTCATTATCACACCTGGTTTCCTTCCTCCTCTCTCCTCACCTGTGCCTCGTCATGTCATTAGTGTCTGTGTATTTAGTCTCTGTGTTTCCCCTCACTCCTTGTCCAGTCATTGTATTCTGTCTTGTGTGTTAGTTGTCCATGTTCCATGTTCCATGTTCCATGTTCCATGTTCCATGCTCCTTGCTCCTTGCTCCTTGCTCCTGTCCCGGTTTGGTATGTTTTGGTTTCAAGTTTTTTCATGTTTATGTTGAACTTTGAATTTTTGTTTGAACTTTGTCTTGATCTTTTGTTTGCTACTTTGCCTTTTGCTCTTTGGTTCGTTTTTGGTTTTTGTAACAGCTTTAATTAAAAGCTCGCCTTTTGTTCATCCCCATCTCTGCCTCACGTGTCTACTGCGTTTGGGTCCAACTTTTCCCTTTCATAGTTTTCCCTTTTCCCCAACCTGACATTACATAGGCTTAGTCAAGATTTGCAGGTGGATCAGAGGATAACAGAGCACATGGAGAGTAAACCATTTTTACCAACCAACTGTGGATTATAATTTGGACTTGGAGTTCTTTCCCTCACTCTGCTGGCATGAAGTTTGGACTACGAGGAAATTTGGGGACCTCGGGCAAGGTCAGCTCTATTAGATTAATATTATTATATACTGAATTGAATTAATATATAAAATATATAAGGAATTGAGATAAGATTAAGCTGTATGCTTTGCCCTTAATAAAACTTTGGAATAAACCTTCAAATATGGTTAAAGTTGAAGATGTTGACACTGATTTTATGTCTCTTTGATGAAAGTAAAAAGTAGGTGATAAGTGTGCAAAATATCTTAAAGGTTCTTGTAGGTTACTCTAGCCCAACAAATTGATGCAGTCCCTTAGAGAGGGGATATGTGCCCAATACCAGTGAAGAGAGATCTGTCGAACCAAGGGGGGTTTCCAGACGACCAGCAAGAATCACCTGAGTTGCCAGACCTGCAGAGAATTGCAGGAAGTGGATAGCCAACGCTGGTCAAAGGAAGTAGGGCCAAGTACAGCCAACAGCACAGAATAACCAAACCAGTCTCCCAAACATCCCTCACTCAACGCGCTAAGAAGGGCTTTGAGAAGCAGATGACTCCAGATGACAAAAGAGACAATGTGGTTGAAGGGACTCAACCACCTATGCTGGAGGAACCAGGGCTCCTTGACTCAACTGGTGCAGAGATGGAGAAACCTGAAGCATAAGGAGAGACCCATAGGCTCCTATGCAGTCAGATTCGAGAAGTAAGACGAGACACCTAAGGGAAGGGTAGTCCCAAAAGTGTCCATGCAGGTAGTGGTGCAGAGGACAACAAGTAGATGGCCTATTGCTGAAGAAGAAGAGAACCCAGAGAGTGGAGCTGCTTAAGCTGATTCCTAGCTAGAGGAAAACGAGGAACTAAAAATGGCCAACAACACACAGTACCTGCCACCCTACATCAGATTCGTCACTGTCTATGAGGTGGTCACCATACAAAGAACAACCTTTGGACCCTGGGTGGGCAGAGCTCTGAAGAAATTAGATTTTGCTGCAGTGCAGAGCTCAAAATGTCAAAAGAGCTGAGATCTCTACACACTGTCCATATGTCATCGGCAAGTAAAAGGACAGTATACCTGTTATATCTTTAAGGTTCTTAAAGGTCCCATATTATACTGTTTTTCATCAACTGCACACAGCTGTAAGAGGTCCAGCAACACTGTATTCGAAATGCATTGCCCAAAAAGATGTCTAAAACTCTACTGAGAGCAGGCTGTTTCTGTGCCTGCACCTTTAAATGCTAATGAGCTCCGTCTGTCAATGCCTGCCTTGCCTGTTACATGCCCCTCTCAGGGAGAGGATGCCACTTGCACTAGCGGTAGCATGGGCTAATGTTTTATGGTGGATGTAACGCTATGGCTCGCTAAGATTGTTCAGCCATACGTTTGACCCAGAATTAGGCCCAGAAGGAGAGGCTCCTGAAGAAATACAGACTCTGTGGCTGCAGCAGGATGTTTCAGAATGGTTAGTGTGTCTGAATAATGTTAGTTTGTTCTTATGTGTTGTCACAGTTACTACCATGTAGCTAATGGCTAACAGTTAGCAAAAGCTGTGTTTGTCTTCAACACAGTCTCCAGACACTTGGACACTGTTCACATCATCTCTGTCTCCAGTCTGCACGTTTCCAGACTTTTTACTGTGACAACCAAGCTCCATTGTAATATTAACATTGCAAAACACTGCTATTTTACTGCTGGACACACCAAACTTCACCTCGGAGATGAATGCCCCCCCTCTCGGATATCTCCTATCACCTCGCAGAGGAGGCCGGCTTATGAAAATGACACTTCTGGTTACATAATGAAAGGAAAGGAACTGAATCTGAACAGCCTGTAGGCACACTTTTTTACCAGTGGGTGAGCTGCAGAGACAATGCAGGACTCGTTTGCTTGCCTCATTCTGGGAGTGGGTGGACTAAGGGAGGACCAGCTTTTATATGTAGAGACCAGACAAAACGTGCTTTTCATAATATAATATGAAAAGCAGATATATGAAGGCAGACTTCACTGTCAGCGAGGAGCTCTTGGATGTAGCTGCCATGCATAGGATGACGACAGGAACATTTTTGATTGCACCTGCAACGCGTGGAGGAAAAACAGGCTTGGTTGGGCCAGTACCTACAAACAATTACAATTAAACTCCCAGTTCACGGTGATGATGTTCTTGTCCTCTTCACCCAACAATTCAAAATAATTTGAATAATTCCATGAAGTTAATGCTGTTGTCTCTGCCGTCACATTACATTGAATTAGCTTGATACACATGTACACTGACACAACTGAAGGTCGGCCACCTGCTGAGCAGCAGGAGACAACAGTCACAGAGAAAGTGATTCAGGGCTTTATTTTATTTTTGTGGTGACAAAAAAAAGATGGAGTTTTTCACTGTAACGGATTACCGGTATGTGATATCTCTGGTTCTGCTGTGTCAATTCTTAATGTTTTCTAAACTGTCCATCAAAAGTTCCCCCAATGTTCAGAGTACGATGTTAAATCAGTGGAGTCCTCATTTAATACATTCACGGACATGTCAAATCAAGAGTGTTATTGTGTATCTGCCAATCCTGTGCAGTGAACATGAGCCAGCCCTGATGGATTGGAAATTGAAGACAGCTGAAGCTATGTTTAAAGATTTGTTGATAATTAAATACAAAGACTGCTGATGGAGTTCTATCATATGTAATGAACATATTATGGTAATGAGATTAGCTCCATCGTCATTTGTCTATGTGTCCGTTCATCTGTCCATCCATCCCTCTGCTGGTCACTCATCTATCCATCATCCCTCTCTTGCTCAGCCAATCGATACCTGATGTCAGGATGAGGTAAGTGATGACTTCAGAGTCATTAAGCGATATGATAGGCTGACACAGTACCATCAGCAGCCGTTGCTAGAAATGGATGGACCCCAGACACCCTGGGTCGTATTTCACTGGTCACACACAGACACACGCATTCAAACACACACTCTGCACACACCCTGACCCAGTGAGGATCATGTATCTCCTGCCATAGAAATGGATTTTTCCCCCCTGCAGACCACACAGGGCTGATTCATATCTCTATTGATTTAGGAGAAGAGATTAACTGAATGCGATAAAATGAGATCTGCCTCCAAAATAAATGAGAAATGAATCATATTAATCTATTCAAGATGCACACAGAAACAGTTACATATATGCCATTCAATTGTGACGGAGGGACATTGCAATAACATGAAGCTTTAATCTGAAATGAATTATGAGCTAATACTGTTGAAATTGTCAAGAGTCACCTCAGAGAGCTGAAGGTCATCACAATAAAAACTAGTAATGCAGCAGCTGAATGTTTCCAGGAAAGCACTCAGCTGTGTCCACTTCTCACTGGTCTGGCTACTCGTCTTTCCAGTCTGTTACTGGAATTTCATGTTTCATTTCAGATCAGGGAACATGAGGGAAGAACACAAATAGTTCTGATCAAATTAGAGTACAAAGCAGAACTAGCTGCTGTTTAAGACAGAAACACTGATCTCTGGTATCTGACATATACTATCCTTCCACCTACACCTCCACGTTCTTTTTCACTGCTCTCT
The DNA here is from genome assembly GCA_030272975.1 of Sparidentex hasta. Classification (NCBI taxonomy): domain Eukaryota; kingdom Metazoa; phylum Chordata; class Actinopteri; order Spariformes; family Sparidae; genus Sparidentex; species Sparidentex hasta. The sequence goes on from JARJLU010014313.1 coordinate 6,925, forward strand.
AACATCACTTTGCATTGGCATCGAATATTAAATGTAAAAAGAAATTCTGGGGTTTAATCATGATGTGACTTTAATGCTCAATTTTCAGGATTGTTTTCAACATTTCTTTGTATTGTAGCCTGTTTATTCCAAATGATCTACATTATATTTTATATTAATGCACTGTTGTGTTTGTTTAGATATATTCTCCTTTTTGTGAAACCGTTCAATACATGATTATCAGTACAGCTGAAAGATATGACGTTTAACGTGAGGAGGGGAGAATCCACCTGCATTTTGCATTTTGAAATTAACTTGCCCAACACTGGTGTATTTGTACATGTAGAGATTATCTATTCTGTGTCAATAACATGTGTCAATAACAACTTAAAGCTTAATTTAGTCATTTTGGACTAAAGGGCATATGAAGCAGACACCCAAAAATGCAGCACAAAACAGTGCCACATATGCCACATATCAAGGGGGCTGGAGACAGAGGAGACAAGACAGGAAGTCCTGGAAGTGATGGTATGGCCCCCACAGATCCCTGATTTCAACATCACCAAGTCTGTCTGGGATTACATGCAAAAGGATTTAAGGAAACCTACATCCACAGAAGATCTGTGGTTAGTTCTACAAGATGTTTGGAATAACCTCAGCCAAGTTCCTTCAAAAACTATGTGCAAGTGTACCTAGGAGAATTAATGCTTTTTCGAAGGCAAAGGGTGGTCACACCAAATATTGATTTGATTTAGATTTCTCTTCTGTTCATTCACTGCATTTTATTAACTGAAACTAGTTACACTAAATATTAACACTTCCATTTTTTGTAAGCAATCTTAGATTACAGCATTCTTTCCAACCTGCCTAAAACTTTTGCACAGTACTGTATATGGACATGACATCACAACGTGATGTGATGCCGAGGTTAAAGCTGGCTCCTCCCCCACTCACTTTGAACTAACCTTTGTATCCCAAAATGGTAGTATGTTATGTTGAACCAGACAGACCTCTCTCTTAGATTAGTAAATGACAACCATTCAAGTTTTCCTTCCGTATCAAGCAGGACAATAAACTGTAGCAAGGTGTGTTTAAGTTAATATGTCTATATGTCTTACAGTGTACTTACTGTACAGTATATGTGCACTTTGTGGTGTTGGTGCTTAAACGTTATTAGTGCTGTAGTGGGTCAGCCAGCCTGACATATTGTCCTCTTTACTCTTTTGAATACATCTGGCTGTTCCTTGGACCCTGGACACTAATGGATCAGTATTTTACATTTACTTAATTGTTTTTGTAAATGAAAATACAGTTGCAAAATTGTGATTTATTCTACAGTCAGTTACTTGTCAGTGAATGCCAGGGAGTTATGAAAAGTGAATTAAGTGAATTTCACGGTAAGTTTCGTACAGTGTAGGGTTTAATCAGAAAAACATCAGCTTTGACAAGTGGGATGTCACCAAGGGTAAAAAGGAAAACTATCTATGTCTGCATTAAAGACAAACTGATTGCAGAACACTGATTGGTCAAGGCGAATTGTCAGTGAAGCTTAGCATTAGTTCACCCAGGACAGGGAAGTCATATGCCCCAGCTGTCAGCAGACAGCCAATTGGTTCAACGTTACCAATCAGTCTCACACGAACCGCAGCCATTCTCACCACAAGGTGGTCCATTTAAACATGGCTGCAGTAATGTGTCCCCTCAGCCTTTAAAGGAAGTGAGGTCACATGAATGACTATTATATTCAGTGTGTGTGTGTGTGTGTGTGTGTGTGTGTGTGTGTGTGTGTGTGTGTGTGTGTGTGTGTGTGTGTGCACGCGTGCAGGAAATTGATGCACTGGCTCTAAATGTCATGTTTCCACCATTAATCTCCCTTGGAAACACAGAGAGAGACTGAAAACCTCAGACAAACAGGAGGACATCTGGACCTTTCCTTTCTTCTTCTCCTTGTATCATGAGATGATGTCACAGTTGTTTCAGCCACCGTCACTATGACAGTCACCTGCTGTAGTAATGGGTTGTTGTTGTTTTCTCAAAATCAGATCTGATCATCAGCAACATCAAATTTAGACACGCCTAAAATCAAGAAGTGTTAAGTTGTCCTATTAAATTCTTATTATGGCAGGAACATAGCGTGTGTGTGTGCACGTGTGTGTGTGTGTGCGTGTGCGTGTGTGTGTGTGTGTGTGTGTGTGTGTGTGTGTGTGTGCGTGCGTACATGTGTGCATGCGTGTCTGTGTCATGTTTCCACCATTTGTCTCCCTTGGAAACACCCAAACACAGAGTGAGACTGAAAACCCCAGACAAACAGGAGGACATCTGGACCTGTCCTTTCTTCCTCCTCCTCCGCTCCTGCCGTATTCTCCTTCTTTATTCTCCTATCCTTCAAACCTCCTCTGTCTTCCTCCTCTCCATCTCCTCTGTGCCTCCTTCATTTCTCTCTAATCTCTTCTTATCATACTCTCTCTCTCTCTCTCTGTCACTCTCTGGGGGCCATCAATCACGGCTGCCGTGACAGCAGCCAGGCTGTATGTGGTCATGCCGACGGCAGATGGCTCTTTATCGCTAGAGCCCTGGCCTCTCCATGACGACTGCAGAGACAGGTAGTGACACATCCAGCTGAGTGTGGGGAGATTCATCCGGACAGGAGACCTGAACACACACACACACACACACACACACACACACACACACACACACACACACACACACACACACACACACACACACACACACACACACACACAGAGTAACAGAGATGAAAGGGCGAGGACAAGATGGAGGCCAAAAGAGCTTCCATTGTATGTTGACGAATCTCATCTAATTTCAATGTTTCTTTTCAAGTTTCTTGTGTTGTCTGTTCATTTAAGTGCTGCACCTTCACAAAATTTTGTTTAAGTGTTCATTCAGGTGTAGTGTTTTGTCTATATTTAATGGCTCTGTGTTAAATAACTGCTTTGTATTCTGGTTTATACATCCTAAATCTGAAAATAATGATAATGAAAAAATGCTTACAACGTAATTAGTTTTTGTACATAAGCAATGGGCACTCAGCACTGTTTCACACAGGTTGTATTTCTCTCTGCTACAAAATTGTCAAATAAAAGTTGAGTGAAATGCTACATGGAGTTCTTCTCATGTCTCATCTGGACTAAAGGTCATGTTTTTAGTATTCCATCATTTTTTCTGCTCTGTTTCCGGTTTTATTTTGATGTCGAATACCTCTTTCCCACTTGTCAAAATTCACATTCACCTCCTAAGATCATCTTTTGGGTGCAATGGGAATGTGTAACTCTGCACCTACACCCGGGCTAACTGTCTCTGCAGAAGACATCGCTCGGCTCGGCTTTCATCTAAACACAAGACCTGAGTGATCACGCTAAATTCCGCTGGGTGAAGCAATGAGGCGATATCAGCATCCAGTGGTTGTGCCTAAATAAGACACACATCAAAACACTTATACTATTATACAAGGAAGTATACTTGCTAGAAGTGGAAGTGGGGTCAATGGGCTATCTTAAGTGGTTTGACCTACATTTAAAAAACCTGTTGACCCACAAATTTTGATGGAAACGCGACATAACTCTCGTCTCATCTCAGAACCTCTTCCTGCCCTTTTGTTTCCCACCATTGTGATTGGCTGCCCTTCACCTGTGCTCAATTATCCCCTCCTCTCTTGATATAGTCTGTTTTTTTACCCTGTTTTTGCCTCAACCTACCCTTCTGTGTACTTCCTTCAAATCCAAATGCGGATCTAGTGTATTTTTTCATAAATTATCCACTGGGGACTTGAACACGCCCTAAAGGCACTAGTGCTTTGTGCCTTAGACTGTCTGAATAGGGCCCTTAGTGTGTCAGAAATTTTGTGAATGTTGGTCAGACACCAACAATCAGACCTTGGTATTAAGAACTGTGTCAACAGTAAACCCAACACTGGGTGAGGTTTAGGAAACTAAAATATGTGGATAGGTTTAGGCAGCAACAAACTTGATCAGGTTTAGGTTACTAATACGCTCACTTAGATCAGCTAAAACACAGTTTAGGTTTAGGGGACTAAAACACTTAGTAAGGTTTAAGACAACTTAAGTTTAGGCAGCTAAACACTTGAATAGGTTTAAAGCAATAAAACACTCTCTTCATCTATGTTTAGAAAAGTGAACTTTCTTGATTTACAAAAGTCTTATCCTCATCTGGATGGTTCAATGTTTTTACTTGCCCTCGGTAGTGGATGTGGAGTCTGAATCTCTCTGCAGCAGTGACACCTCATGGAAGCGCCGCCGTTGCTCCATCATCTCCGCAGTGTAGTCGGGGATTCCTTTGTATTGCCATGAGATGAGAATGAGGTAGATATGACTTGATCTTGCCACCTTCTTTTAAAATGGGTGTATTCACTGGAAAGTAAATGGGTTTCTTGAATAAAAGCTATCTGTGTTTTAAGGTGCTTCACCCTGGACACTTCTAGTTAATTTCACTATCTTCTTAAGATTCTTAAGATATCTAACATTCCATGAAATTATGTTTATTTTAGTATCTCAACTATGACTCATGATGAGGTAAGTAAACTTATCTTATTTGCAACCAACTTATAAACCATGCCTTATAATAAAGTGAAAAGTGTGCCTTCAGAACAAAAAAAATAAAACAGGAAATAACAAGAGCCTCTCCCAAATGAGGCACCAGCAAATAGGCCTAGCCTAAACCCTGTGCGGCTGAACACACACCTCCCCTCCCTCCCAATTACCAGATCCCAATTAGACTGAAGCCTGATCCTCTAGAGGAACAGTATCACAACCAATACTATGAAAAGAAAAACAAGAAAAGCAAAACTAAGTTGGATGTGTTCTGACGAATTGCTTATTTATGCGGATGAAAAATACAATGTTTGCATGTGACACATTATAGTTAGTCTTTTGTTTGTAGCCTGCCTGATGGGACAGACAAAGTCTATGTCTATGTTAACCTCTAAGCGTGCCATCAATTATGCTAAAAGCTTACCAGAACAGACTCCAAGAGATCAACGTCGGATTTCTCGTCATTCAAAGGTCTCTGGTACTTGCCGCATTTCATTTGGACTTCTGTGGGAAGATCCAGGAATAACATGACACGGCCATCCTCAACTATGATTTTGTCCTTCAGACGTACTGCTTTCATAACTCGATCTCTATCTCGACACGTGAGGAATTTCACCAGGAGAATCCGTCCATCCAACCCCCACCGATCATGGGTCTGCTGCGGCATTTTCCCCAGCCAGTAGGCTTGCTCAATAGTTAGCGGTTGTTCTGCTTCTATATCAAGTGCCTTGAGGAGCCATGTCATTAAGAAAGTACGGGCATCTCATTCTCCGATCTTTCGGGTAATCCAGCCAGCCTCAGATTGGACTAGTGTTGAGGGTTTTCCAACTCTTCCATCTGTGAGGTAAGTTTCTGGATTTTTTTCTGTGTGGTGTTGGCTCGGTTTGCTAGTGAAGTGATCTGGTCCTCCACTGTCCTAATGCAGGCTCTTGCTTTTGTGAGTATTTCAGAAAATGTCTCTATAGGTTCTTTAATTTTCGCGACTGGTGGAAACAACTTCATGTAGCTGTGTTACAATTATGGCTGTTAAGATCTGGCTCTCATCGCGGCCTCCAATTGAGTTAGCATCTCACCAGGTGCCTGGTCTTCCATGTCGAGCTTGCATAGAGTTTCAAAGTTTGTCTTTTTGTCATCTTTAGGAGGTTGACTTTTCCCTTTTTTTGACATCATGCAAAATGTATCTTTGCAAATATTATGGGTCACAAATAGCTTGATATTAGATACTGAGAGATGGTAGTAATATATAAATTTCGCCCGAGCCTAGCCCCACACGTCCACACTGTTGCATGCCATAGCCAGAACCCTCTGGTAATACTCTTTTCGACCAATAAACTGAAATTTCGGGACAGCGCTCTGTCCCTTTAATGTGGATTCTTCGGATTTGGTATATGGGTCACTGTCGACATGAGGTACAGTATGCTGGAAAAGAAGGCTGGATGTTTAGTAATCTGGGCAAGTTAGTTGGCAGAGCAAAAGCTGGCAACACAGTGGTATAGATAAAGACAGATATGATGGCAGCTGTGCTGCTTCTGACCGAAGAGTCTTCAGAAACAATGTCAGGTTTTGTCCCAATTCATCCTGATGACTCATTGAGTTGGTCTCAGATGCTCTGCAAAGTGAGACTATTATAGTCAGAGCTGTAAATATCCTGTATAAAAGACATTCAGAATTAATGTCTATGTACAAGCCCTGTGATGAACTGGTGACTTGTCCAGGGCATACCCCAACACTTGCCCAACGCCTGCTGGGATCAGGCAGTGGTTAGATGATGGATAGATGTACAGTGTATAGGATGTTAGGATATGTACTGTACATATAACTGGATATTAGACTTAGTCAGTTTTTCCTCTCTAAATCCCTGGAAGGAGAAATGAGGGTAGAAGAGAAGCCTATATGTGAATGTGTGTGTGTGTGTGTGTGTGTGTGTGTGAGTCAGTTGTAGTTCTATGGGGTGGCTGGTGGATTTCATGTCCCACTTCCTCCAACAAGGCGATTAGGCCAGACGTCTGTCACACACACACACATGCAAGCACACACACACACACGCATGCAAGCAGGCATGCACGCACGCACGCACGCACACACACACACACACACACACACACACACACACACACACACACACACACACACACACAATCTAGCTGTCAGTTTGTGTTTTGTCAGTAGCTCCAGTGGGAGAGAGGCCATTTCTGACAGCTAGTGTTGTGTGCATTGTGTATTTTCTTCTTCCACCTCCATGGGACCTGAAATGTTAGTCCACCTCTCACTGTTCTCCTCATAAATGCTGACACATACTGTTCTATGACCAAAACATACATGTTGAAACACACTGAATACACTTTTCAAAATGTGGTGTCCTGGGGTGCAGGCATCAAAACAAAGGATGCAAACAGAATGAATAAACTCATGAAGAAGGCAGGGTCTGTTGCTGGCTCTGAGCTTGTTGACCCTGGAGGAGGCGGTGGAGACAGGATGCTGGTGAAACTGCTGGATAGTGGACAAAGTCTCTCACCCCCTCCACAAAACTGAAGAGCAGCTTCAGCCATTCAACCCCACAGCCTTAGAGACCGGCACAGGATATCATTCCTACCTGCTGACATCAGATGTTATAGTGCTCACATAATAAAACACACATAATTTGACACATTAAATTATTATCTCTGTATATAGAATAGAATAGAATAGTCTTTATTGTCATTGTACAGGAGGGTACAATGAAATTGAGGGTGCCCCCGCAGCAACAAATAAAAAAGCAACACATAGAACAATAATAATATTAAAGCTGCAAGCAGCGATGAACGGGTCCTCACCATCCGCGCACGTCGGGCTGCGGCGCCGTCGGACTGTGCACTCATCTGTTACTTGCATGTCACGATGGGGAGAAAACGAGCAGTAAACGTCATATCAATTGGATAATGTTTGTCCGACTTCCTGTGTCCAGTGGGTGGCGCTATAGATATAACACAGTTTTGATGCACAGATCTATTCAGGGTGACTCCCTCTACATTCCTGAATAATTTGGTGAAGATGGGAAATTGTATGTTGAACTTATAAAGCCTTGGTGCCTCACGGTGAAAGAAAAAAATGGGTTCCACATCACAGCCGCCAGGTATGACCTAGTGGAAAGATTCCCATAACTTTTGATCTTCAAGGCATGAAGATGATACTGAGTTAATGTGAAGACTGTGGTGTTTAATCTCTAGGACAAGATGGTTGTCAAAGGAGGAATAAAATGGCGTTTCACATCAAAGTGGACGACTTCCTGTTGGACTGACAGTATGGCTCCAAGAGGGTTTTTTAATGCAAATACGCACACCAAATTTCGTTCCTGTATCTGCAAGTAGGAGGCGGGGCATTAAATTATGATGTTTTTTGTCTGACTTCCTCTGTCCAGTGGGTGGCACTATGATGATGACATAGTTTTGATGCACAGATATATTCAGGATGACTCCCTCTACATTTCTGAGAGATTTCGTGTAGAAGGGGAATTATATGTTTAAGTTACGAGGACTTGATGCTTTATGGCCAAGGATTTAAATTGACTGCACCACCATGGCCAGCAGGTATGACGTAGGCAAAAGCTTTTGACAAGTTTTAATCTTCGAGGGCTGAGGATGATACTGACTGACTATGACGTCTGTGTTGTTAAATCTGTTGGAGGATGTCATTACAGTGCGAGGACTGGAAATATTTCAAAATGGCAGGCACAATCAAAATGGCTGAATTAGTATTGCTGCTGAGACATATTCGGGGCGACACCGTCTACATGTATGTGTATTTTGGTGTAGATGGGAAATTGTATGTTGAAGTTATAAAGACTTGATGCTTCATGGCGAAGGAAAAAAATGGTTTCCGCCGCCACGCCCACCAGGTATGACGGAGCTGAAAGATTTCCATAACTTTTCATCTTCAAGGCATGAAGATGATACTGAGTGAGTGTGAAGAGTAAAAAATCTTAATCACAGGATATCCATCATGGAGGAGCTGGACTAGCTGTGCAGCCTGATTGTGCTGAAGGTACCGCCTCATGTTACCAGTAGTGACAAGGACACAAGCAGATCACAAGACTAGAGAAGAATCAGTGAGGAAGGATATGGACAGAGCAATTGTCTGTGGCCACCTCATACAAAACCATTCCCTTTTTGGGGGGGGTTGTCTTGCTTTTGCACCTGTTGTCACTAACATTTGCACCAGAGCAGGCGAAACTGGTTCACAATCACAGGTTGTTCCTAAATGGACAAATCAATATCCATGATGTTGTAGAGTTGAGTTGGTGTTATACTGTGACTATTAAGACTTCCCTTATTTTTTCTGAGCATCTGTAGTTTATTCGGCAGTCTGCTCTCACTGGTCCACCTTTACATAATGACTAACATAGCATACATGTTTTTTATGTTTCCAAATGAAATAGCAACAAAAGAACCCTGTTTGTATGCTAAAGGTGTTCTTGTGTATCCAGTCTAAAGTGGCGGAACAAGTCAATTACACGTTGAGGGTGCAAAGAATGTCTGTTGAAATCTCGGGCTGCTCGGAGCCCCCCCCCTTTTTTAAATATATGCTTAAACTCTGTTTACCTGCTGAGCTCCAGAAATGTTTTTTTCGACTATGAGACTTCACCTGTCTTTCGTCATCATGAAGGGAGGAGACGACTGGATTTTCATTCTTGGATGAACTGGTCCTTTAAAAAGACACTATCATGTGCTCACGTTATAATTGTTGGTTTTCACCATTTAATAGACAAAATGGTTTGAGAAAATAACCATCAGATTGGTTGATAATGGAAATAATCTTTACTTCCAGCATAGATTTCTAAAAAACAAATACAAAAAAAACATTAGATGCAAATTAAATCCCAGTAGGTTAGCTGTGAACTGCTAGCTCTGTTCCTTTTCAGTTTGCAAACATTTTGGCAAAATGGCATTATTAAAAGGAAACTGAATCAGCCATCAGAGATTTCTGATTCTCAGGATAGTTCTGGATTTATCAAATATGAAATTCATACTTAGTGCAAGTTACCCACTTGCAAATACTTCACAAAGTGCCATCAGAAAATGTTCCTACAAGTAAAAGAAAGCTGGAGATAAATAATGAAATGCAATCAGAGGTTTGGTTTCCTAGGCGAATATCATGATTCACTTTTATTAAAAGCATCATAGCTACAATTCATCATACATGATGTCTCCAAAAAAACAAAACAAAAACGACAAACACCAAAAAAAAAAAAAAGAGGGAAAAAACAAAACATTTACATGGTATGTCTGTAAACTTCAAGGCTAGATAAGAATTTTGAGGTAATGCTCTTCAGCTTGCTGGCTAAAAGTAACAAAAAGTCCATTTTTTTCAAGAAAAGTAGCTAAGTAATAAAGGTACCTGATTATTTTAACTCTTTAACACCAGTGCATCAACAGGAACAGAGTGAGACAAAATTGATTGCAGTACTTCTTTGTCATCATTTACAGTTTAGTTTTGTTTTTCTATTCATACGACACTTGTGGTTATTCATATAGTGTGTGTGTGTGTGTGTGTGTGTGTGTGTGTGTGTGTGTGTGTGTGTGAGACTGTGTGTTTGTGTGTCTGTATGTGTGTGGAGAGTGATGTTGGAACATTCAAAAGCTGCCTTGGTTATTGCTGTCTCAGCATTAGAGAGGAGAACGAGGGGCTCTGACAGGGAGGGTGGCTCCCAGGGCCAACAAAGATCTATCCCCCTCCCGCTCTCCCAGTTCTCCCTCTCTGCATCTGCTGGGCTGGCTGTGATAGCAAATGTTAATAAGACCTGGCCACAGTGTGTGTTCGAATGTACTTTCAAATGTTTGAACTACTGGCGGCACTTGATTTATTTCAGACACTTAAACTGGCCTTAGAAATAGAAACATATCAAGCACCACTCGCACTTTTCAAGTATTCAACACTCAACGACCAGAGTTGAACTTCATACAGAAACTTGTGAATTTCCAACTCTGTTGAAATTGCGTCTCAGTCCTGTTTAGGCCAGGCCTGGTGTCAGTGTGTGTGACTAGAGAAACAGTCTTTAAAGAAAGGGTCACTAGGGAGCAGCACTTGGTCTGAAGCTACCGGGATATGAAGGAAAACAATACAAATAAGAATAAAAAAGTATTTCAACGTGGCAGTGACCGGGAAAATCGACCATCTCATGTGCCCCCTTTAAAGAATAAACCTGAAACAACACATCCCTGTGTGGACCACCGCTCCGAACCCATTCACAGAAACCTCCAAACAGCGATGGCTGGTTCTGGTGGCATGAAGTGGACCAATCAGAAGGCCTGACTGGGGGCAGACCAGCCCTCCTGCCACCCATGAGCCAAAACCAGCCGCCGGCAAAGAGGGAGAGGGACAGGATTCAGATGTGGCAGTGGAAAGATTCAAGACTGGTATTCAAACAGTGTGGGACTGGGATTAATGATACTGATTCAGCATGCATGCTTACACGCACAAGCACACACACAAACTCAAAAGGATAACAGCTGCAAGGACGAGTCCACCCAGAAACAGTCACAAAACAGAGGGGGTTAGAGAGGTTAGTGTGTGTAGTGGTGGACTTGGAAAAACTAAAGGTGTGAGTGTGCATGTGTGTGCAGCTGATGATCAAGCATGTGTTGGGATGTGTGTGCGTTGTGGTAGTCAGTGTGTGAGACTGAGTTTTAGGCCAGTCTGGTTTAGTTTTCCTCCTTAGAGTCAACCTGGTCTGATATGTGAGAACTTAAAACCTGCTCTGAAACAAAACAGCTCAATCAACTCCATTACCCACAATCCCTTTTGTAGCAGCTTTGTCAGACAGACAGCTGGATTAGCTGTAATGCTGTTTTTTGAGAACTGATGTTGAAAAAAAAGCTGCTAGTGGGCATTTCTCCTCTTTCAGATGAGATGCTGCCAATAACCAACAACAAAACAGTCCAGACGAAGAAGGAGGAAGCAGAAATATAAAATAAAGATCTGAGAGCTGAAAGCAGCAATAATAATAATAATAATAATAATAATGATAATAATAATAATAATAACAATAATAATAGTACTATTGGAACCTCGTGAAGTCCTATTTGAGGGATTGTGGGAGAGAAAAGAGAGGGTGCACCGTTCACAGTGCACACAGGCCAACCAGAGAGAAAAACAGTCTTTGAAGATTTGAGGATTTCCCTGACTACAGAATCGATCAGAGAGATTTAACTTAACTCACACACCTCGTCCTCTCTGATTTAATATAGCTGGCCAAAAAAACAAAAACAAAACAAGAGTGAGAGAAATCACCAACAACAATGTAAAGGAAAAAAATTCATACTAGTTTGGATATTTCTGGTGGTGGTGTGTAAACGTGGTGAGGGGGAGGAGCGAGAGAGATGTGAGGTGAGGAAATGTCTGAGGCCAGTCAGTTCTGTGTTTGATTTCAGTCACTCTTGTCCTTCTGTGGAGACGCTGCCTTCTCCTCCTCCTCCTCCTCTTCTCCTCCATCCTCCAGAGCTGAAACCTCACCTCTTGTCTGCTCCTCCACTTCACCCTCCTTTTCCTCAGCCAAGTCACTCTCTCCACCTTCTTCCTCCTCCTCCTCCTCTTCCTCTTCTTCCTCCTCCTCCTCCTCCCCCTCCTCCTCCTCCGCTCCTGTAGCTTTCGTTCCTCCTTTCTTCTCCTCTCTCTGGGGGTTCATGGTCATGATGTTGCCCCCCAGCGCACCGGCCATGGCGCTTTGCAGCTCGGCGAGGGTGGTGGCGGTGGGGAAGCCAGGCAGGCTGAGCCCCCCGAGGGCTGGAGGTAGGAACATGGAGGGGTAGAGAAGGCCAGGAGCCATGGTGGAGAGGAGGAATGGGTTGAATGCTAGAGAATTGGCAGACATGCCGGCTGCAGCTAACAGGGCTGCTGCGTCACCGTTCATGTTTGCATCAGCTGATGAATCAGCAGCTGGGATCTGGGGAGCTGCAGCGGCATTATTAACCGATTTCTCCATTTTCTCTGCTCCTCCCTCCTTCTTCTTTTTTGACTTCTTCACTTCTCCCTCCTCCACAGACTCCTCCTGCTCCTCCTCACAATTTTCTCCATCCTCTTTTTCCTCTCCCTCTCTCTTCTTCTTCTTTGCCTTCACTGTCTCGTCACTCTCTCCTTCCATTGTTCCATTGGTGTTTCCTGATGCAATGGCGACAGCTGAGTTGGATTGTGCTGTAGCGGCTGTCGTCAAGCTACCACCAAACAGTCCGCCTAGGCTGAACATATTGGGGAGGGCGGCAGCCATGTTGGGCAGGCCTCCCATGCCGGGCAGCATGAGGGGCAGCATGGAGGCGGCGGCGGCAGCGCTTGCAGCAGCTTGCTTGGGGTCAGTGGGTGGAGGGAAGGCCATCAGACCAGCAGCCAACTGGAGAGACTGGAGGCTCTGAAGGGACGACAGGTCCATCCCTCCGAACAGACTGTTCAGCAGCAGAGGGTTGATGCCTCCTACACACACAGAGTCAAAATTAAGCTTTTACAGCACAAACACATTCACTCCTGCTGGAAAGTAGCTCCCATTTCCTAGCATTACTATTGACTGTGTGTTTTCTTTAGCAAAATAATATGGTATTAACATAGTTACACACTCCTGAAAGTACCTGTACCTAACAGTATTACTGTCTGAAGACTTGTTGCTTCAGCAGTGATTTGTACCTGCAGATGAAGCAGCAGAGGCCAGTGATGCCTGGGCAGCCTGAGCTGCTGCTGCCTGGGCAGCGGCCGCCGCCTTGGCAATCTCAGATTTGGGTCGTCGTCCCCGACGACGGACACCCTCCTCCCTTACTACAGGACCAGTCAGAAGGCGGTCGAACATGGCTTCTGGGAGGAAACCCTGTGGAGGAGGAAAACAAGTTCAAATCACAAGGCAACACCAGGGTGGCTGAGCCCCAAGGAGCCATAAGGAGGCAACTTGTAACCACCCATTTGTTTTTGTACAAGAGCAGTGATATGTATTAAAAACAAGTTTATACAAATGTAAAACTTTGTATAAGATTTGCTTTGGCAACTAACCGACTGTTTGACAATCTCTGTCCAATCAGGGGCAATAGAAAACTCTGGATTCTCCAGCAACCATCTGGGAAGCTCTTTCATTGGTGGAGCCATGGCCCCCCCCATCTGAGGAACAGGAAGATATAATGTTTTCTTGGAAGATCAACTGATGTTGAAAGACACAGACTCAACATGTTCAGAGCCACTTGAAGAAAGCCACTTTTTCTAAGATAACATCTTTTACACAACATGCACTATTGATATTTTGAAAGGAGCTGGTTACCTTGCGTCCATTGCGTCTGTTGACCACAGGCACCCTCTCTTCTCCAGTCAGGGTGTTGATGTCAATCTTGTTGGGGTTTCGACAGCGGTGACGCTTCTGTTTGGGCTTAGCAAACTGAGACAGCAGTAAGTCCTCACTCTTCTGTAGAAGGAAGACGAAACGCAAAGAGGTGTGTGTGAATAACTTGGTGGGTATTCACACAAACAAAGGACTTAAGGTGAATATTAAATAAAAGCAGTTAATGACATACTGGTGTAAATCCAGCCATGTCCATGGTGTATGTTGGGTGCCGTCTCAGCCACTCTCCCAGCTCTTTATTAGAAACTGCTGGCCCTTCCTCCTCTACACTGCTGGAGGCCCGAGATCTGGCACTGGGGCCCTGCTCGAGGACGGTGAGGGGTCTCTGGGCACGGGCAGGACCCTGAACACCCTCAACGCCTGACATCTTTGTCTCCTCAGGATCATCCTGAATGTAACACAGAAGGAGAAGGAAAAACACATTTAATTTAGATGCTCAGACAGTCAACACTGGTAACTTTCCTGCTTATGTAAACATACAAACACATACCCCTCCTGCTCTCTTGTTGCCAATGAACAGCAGTTCCATGCCCTCTACATTTTTCCTGCGGCCCCGCCTTCGCCTCATGATTGGCAGGTCAGCCTCCATTGAACCATTGGCTCTGTGTGCAGAGGGTGAGGCTTGCTGCAACAAGTCCATCTGAGCTTTGAGGGAGGGGCTTGTCACCAGGGCACTGGGAAAGCCAGTTAATGAGGGAGAGGCCTTGTGGTGATGATGCACACCCTAGACAACCAACCACAACAGTTTTTGTTAATAAACTCATTTTTGGTTGTTTATTATCACCATTTCTGATTAAGCATCCTACTACTGGAGTGAGTATGTTAGGTGTAAGTACCTTGGTGAGGTCTATTGCCTGGCTCTGGGATTCTGAAGCAGCATGGGTCTCTCTCAGCTGAGCCACCATCTCCATCAAGTTACGTCTCTTGGCTGCCCTCTCCGCCTCAATCTCAATCTTCCTCCTCCTCCTCCTCCTCTGTCGAGGTACCGTCAGGCTCAGAGCATCCTCCTGCAATGTCAGGTCACCAATTACATGAGTAAGTGGCCTAACGACAACAACTTACAGATGAGCCTGTAACATTATTGTCATTTGTAACAACACATCAACAGTATCTTTCTATCAACAGGCTAATTCTAGAGTTCCAAGAGATAAAAATGCAGTTTACCCAAAGATGCTTATCTAGAGCTTTACAGCAGATCTGTTTTTTGGACAACTTATTAAGTAAAAATGCAGTTTGCGAATAGATAACATGATGAATTTATTGAAATTACTTCCTGTCAGAAAAATAAAAATCAACCACAATGAAAAAGCGTGTTTCTGTACAAAGACACTCACATGAACCTGCTGGGATTGTGTTTTATCTTCACTCCCACTGTAGGGTGTATGGATGCCAGCCATCGTCAGCTGGGCCAGGCTCCGTCTCTGCAGTGGGCTCTCAGTCGCCGTGGCTACGGTCGCTGCGGTTACCGTGGAGCCATGTCCTGGCAACAAGTTGCTGGGGAAGTCAAAGATGTGGCGTCTGTTGACAGGCCACTTGCCTTTAAGGACAGCCTCACAGATGTTATCCATCCTGTTGATCATCACTCGATCCTGAGGGGTGGAGGAAATGGGGAGAAGTGATGGACTGTCCTAGAAAGGTTTTTAGAAACATTAACCAGCGTTGGCTACTGATTGAGACTCACCTTAGGCCAGAAAGAGAAACCATAGGAGCGCTCCTGTAAGGCCTGCAGTGTGGACGTTTCCGGCATGTCTTCGGGACAGAACCCATCTCTGGTTTCGTTTTGGGCCGATGTGCTCACAGATGCCATACTCTCCTCATCAAAGTTCTTCTGCTCTAAAACAGCACTTGCTGTGTGGAGAGAGGAAAGGTCATGTGGCCACTCAGATTATTACAGAGGGATTCAAACTCATATTCTCTTGTCCCTCAGCATGCCTCACACTGCTGAGTCATGAAGGAAACAGCAGAAATAAGCCTGTGACTGAGTGACATGTCAGCAATGGTGATAACTGACAACCATAAAAAATATATGGTTAACAAGTGGAATTATAATAAACAAGAGCACAATGAAAGTATTGAGTAGGAGTACAGTTCATGTCATCATGATAAACCAAATCCAAAGTTTTAAAGTTTAATATCAATGAGCAACAAGCACTTCTTACTTTCAGGCTGGGAGGATTTCTCCGACTTGTCATCCTCATCCATCCTCTCTTCATCTTGTTCCTCTGGGCTTTTTTCTGTGTCAGCTGACTTGAGAGATTTAGGAGACTCAGGGTTCTCCTTTCCTTCTCTGTCTTCCTCCTCTGTAGTCTTGTTGCCTGGCTGTGCATCAGGAGAGGTTTCATGATGTTCTGGGAGCTCAGCCTTTATCTCTTTCTGGTGCACAGAAGACTCACAGTGAAGAGGTTTCTCTTCTGTAAAGTCTTTGACTTGGTCATCCACTGGCCTGGAAGTCTTCTCTCTTTCTGTACTATGCTCCATTTCAGTCTCTTCCTGCTCCTCTTTTTCTACTTTGGGATGGACCTCTTGTTCTGTCTTCACCTCCTCCTTCGCTGAAGCAGTGGTTTCATATTTCCCTTCTCTAACCTCTTCCTGATTTGCCTTTGGTTCATCGGCAGTTTCAGACTTAATACACGGAATGTCGTTGGCATCTCCTCCCTCTGTATCCATTTTCTCCTCCATCTCTGGCTTCCCTTCCTCAGTTTTCACCTCCTTCCCTTCTCCCTCCTCCTCTTTAACTGCTTTAACAGCAATCTTAGCAGCAGTGGCTGCACTTGCCAGCTCTGCGGGGGTGAGGACGGCTGTAGGGGTACTTTCTGCTGCCCCCATCCCAGCTTTTCGGATCTCTCCCTGGGCTCCCACGCAAACCCCAGCCCCTGGCTGATTGGTAAAGCGCTGGTGGGCCTCCAGAAAGGCTAAAGCAGGGTCGTTTAAAATGTGATAATCTGTCCGGCTTACACCATGCTTAGAGGCTCCCAGGAGGAGGTCCTGGTCATGGCGGCCACACTCCCACCACTCTGGGAGATCAGGGGAGGGCTGGCAGAGCTTGAGACGCTCAGAGAGCTGCGGATGAGGGAGAACCTGCTCTCGGATGCGGCGGAGCAGCTCGATGCGGTACAGTGTACGAGAAGCACGCTCCTCCGTGATGGGGTCAATGATCAGAGTAGGGTCAGGAAGTTCTAATTAGGTAAAAGACAGGGACAGTCCTTAGTAAGAAAATCAACAAAATGTCATGCCAGACACTGAAAAATATGCAATGGCAACAAGATGTCATTCTACCACGCAGTGACCTCAAGCTACACACATTTGCTCTTACCTGTTTCAGTCTTGACCTGCATTCTGCAGACACGTTTACACATGGCAATGAATGAGAAGTAATATTTCTCCAAGCTCTCATCCGTTTTCTTGTCGAGTCGAGCAAAGGCTCTAAACTGTGTCCAATCAAATTTCTGGCACTGGGTGTCAAAGACGACTCCGAAGGTGGACACCACACGGTAGAAATCAGCCTCCTCGCGACGAGTCCATCTTTCACAGGAACAAACAAGAGTGTGAGTATAACAGTATCCAGTACCATGATATCAAGATAATGACATATTATGTTAAAGTGTTGAATAAACCTTGTGTGACACTGAGTGCAACACTACCTTTGTCTTCTCTCCTTGTAGTACATGGCTCCATCAGCCATCAGAGCGCTGGCAGTAATCACTGGTGATGCCTCTGCCATGAACTGCCCACCTTTGGCAAAGTAAGCACCTCCTTTAGCCAGATATGGGTTTCCTTCTGCCATGAACACTCCTGGTGCATCTTGGATGTATGCTGCCCCTCCTCCTGTATCTGTAACCATGGTGATGGAAGGCAGGAATTCCCTGCGTCGTCGCCTGCGACCATCGGGCCGGTTGAGGGCCTCTTGACGGAGCTGCTCTCTGCGGTTGGAGCGCTGGTAGGCCGTGATGAGTCGACGCAGACGGGCAGTCAGAGCTGAGGCTGCTGGCCAATACAGACGCTCGTTGGAGCCTGAAGCTCCGTCTACAGTGGGCACACTTTGACCGTTTTCACCGGATTTAGCTACAAGGGAAGAGAGAGGGGAGAGAATGAGGAACAAAAGAGAAAGATGTTGTCATTTCCCCTTTTGTTCCTTATATTCGGAGTAAAGGTTTGAGGTGATTGTCAAGTATGTAGTATTTTCAAGAACAACAGTCAGTAATGTCATGTGACTATACTGATGTTCAACATATTGCACCTTGGACCTCTTTCACAACTGTAACAGATCTTTAGCACTGACAGTGTTGTACCACTTGACATTTTCATCTGTCATTCTTGTACTTTTCAATAGGTTTACTTGGTTGGTGAGATTTTGCAGGGTTGTATAGAGCTGTTTTGGATGGTGCTTTGAGACAAAGACATATTTTCTCAAACACCTTCAAAGCTTCTTCCCACAGAAAGTGGGTTCATATTCAGTTTGTTGGCTTTTAAATCAAATACTTCTTTTCAAGCACCTTTTAATTTGTGAGAATCTGAGTTTACCTTCGGCTTCACCTTCCACCGTTTCATCTTTGTCATCCAGTGGAGAATTGGTGAAGTCATCCATATCATCTTTGAAAGGCATCCGCAGGGGTTTGTACTCTGGA
Organism: Sparidentex hasta; assembly: GCA_030272975.1. NCBI lineage: Eukaryota > Metazoa > Chordata > Actinopteri > Spariformes > Sparidae > Sparidentex > Sparidentex hasta. The sequence continues at coordinate 25,443 of JARJLU010014313.1, forward strand.
TCCTCATCCTCACTGCAGAAGTTGAAGGGATGGACAAGGACTTGAAGATTTTTATTTCATGAGGGGACAGCCTGCTGACCATTTGTCAGTTATAAAATGTCAAGAACATACAAAACAATTCACAAAGACGAAAGAAGATTAAAACAAGGTGAAAATGAAGAAATTAAGAGACCAAAAAACCAGAACAACTTTGATTTGAAGAATTTTCACCATCACATTTTTTGTTGAAATTAAAAGCACTAAAATTTGGCCAGATTAGAATAAATGGGGCAGCTGAGAAGCTGCCTATTGGTGAGTGATGCCTGCTTTCTTACCCCTCGACGCCATCTGCCATCATGTCAGAACCCCTCTGCTCAGCGGCGATAGCCTTGGCGTCTGGCATGCCCACCCTCTCCAAGAAACACAGGGTGGGGTCAGCTCGCATCGAGTTGTACTTCTCATAGCCTGCAGAGGAAGAAAAAAAAAACAAACAAAAAAAACACATGAGAAGTATACAAGCCATGTGTGGAGGTATCGAGTGGATTTCAATCAGTAAAGAGTCAACAAAGCTTCAAACAATGTCACTAACACACACACACACAAACACACACACCACCTAGAAAAAGTGGTGAGAAAAAAAGTTGTGCTCTCTTGCTCACTTCTAGATAGACATCACAATTTTACATACACTTTAACATATGTGTACATGAGCACACACAGCATCCAATATTAAAAGGAGGGAATCGACAAAAACAGCAGCAGAAGGGCAGACCCCAGGAGCCAGCTGCTGACAAGACAGACAGCCTGGGTGTGTGTGTGCACACTTGCCTTGTTCTGTGTGTGTGTGTGTGTGCATGCGGCTGTGCATGCGGCTGTGCATGCGTGTGTGCGTGCGGCTAGCGAAGTGAGCCTGCAGGTGCTCATTTGTGTCAGCAAGAGAAAGAGGGGCGAGAGTGGAGAGAGAGAGAGATCGAAAAAGACAGATTGAGAGAGAGGGGAGGGAGAAGAGAGAGAGGACAGAGAGAGAAGAGAGACATAACAAGAGAGATGGGAGAGAGGGGAGAGAGGAGAGAGAGGGGGGAGAGAAGAGAGAGAGGAAAAGTGTGTGTCATAGTGTGAAAGTGAAAAAGTAGGTTGTGTGAAACTGTGCATGTCAGTGTGTGCGCATGTGTTCGTGTGTGTTTCGTGTGTGTTTCGTGTGTTTGTCCGTTAATGGCATTCAGACAGAACAGATTAAATGTGCAGATTCTACTGGGACATTGGGAGGGCGAGAAGAGAGGGAAAAATGGAAGGAATGAGAGGGAAATGTAGAGGAGTGGCTGGGATGATGGGAAAGAAAGAAAGGAGAGGACAAGGAGAGTGGATAACCATAATAGAACCACACTGCCTCTTCTTCAACCCTTCATACATCCTGCCTTTCCTCTTTCTCTCTCTGTCACATTTCAATCGTCTCTGCTGAACACGCACACTAATCATCATGAACGTTAATCATCAGGGCCTTTATAGGCCATCACTTTTTAGTGTCTGTGTCTGACGCACTGTCTTGTGTGTATTTGTGTGTCTACATACAAAGCTCACTCTGTGTGTGTGTGTGTGTGTGTGTGTGTGTGTGTGTGTGTGTGTGTGTGAGTTGCCCCAAGGGCCTCCCTGGTGAATGAGGATTATGATTAACCATGGGAGAGCCCTTTGTATGTGTGTGAGTGTGTGAGAGTGTGTATATGTCCTAATTGAATGATAGAGGGTGGAAATTATGGAAAAATTATGACAATTATGCCGAATTAATATAAATGAGGGTCTCCATCCTCAGCACACAGAACACTCTGCCCCAATGGACTGTCACATTCAGTCAACCAGGCATTAAAAGGTGGGTCACTTGGAGATTAACACAACTAAACCAAACAGTTCTAAAAAAGCAAGTTAACAGCAGATGGAAAGAAAGATTTTGTGAATTCAACTTGGGGATCAGCTTTGTTTACAACATTAACACCAGCAACACAATGTGCACGTGCACACACACACAGCCAGTAGTGCAGCCAGCCATCAATCACACTCCCAATACCACACTGAGCCTGTCAGCTGTGTACCGCTATCGCCATGGCAACACCAATCAACCAGTGGCAGCGGAAGTCGGCGTTTGTGTATCTCTGCCCTCAACCATTTTTGTGTGTGTGTGTGTGAGTGTGTGAGAAAGGGAGGGAGAGAGAGACAACATGATGCTTACTGGGTTGGAAACCGCTGGAATGTATCGCCGAGTGTGTCTGAAGTAGGCCTGTCAACGGATATTCTAAATTTGAATATATATTTGAATATAAAAATAAAAAAAAACGGAGATTCGATTGTAAAAATTAATATTCGACTGTGGAAAAGAAACACATCAGCGGCTGCTTTGCAAGTGGGCGCATGGCATGACGGCTCAGGGACAGGTCACAGGAGTCGCACTTGCACAGCGTCACTCACTGCTGAGAGTGAGACGCAACAAAAAACGTGGCAGATGCAGATAGCAGAGAGAAAACCTAATGGCAGAAAGTTCAGAGCCCACCTTGACAGCAGAGAGAGTGGTGTGGACTCTAAGCAGCCTAAAAAGCCCTGTTTGGAAATACTTTGGATTTTGGTCAGTAGACGGAAAAAATGCGAGCCTGGAGATAAAGCTGTATGCAAGCTGTGTAAGCTACAGTTAGCTTACCATTCCACCACTAGCAACATGCGGGCACATCTCTCTATAAAAGTAAGGAATCTCTGTCTGTCTGTTCCTCAAACATCTCTGCAGATCAGGATCAGACTGACCTGAGAGTTTCAACATGGCTGCTGCTTAGTTCAAGGGTGTGCAACGTCGCATTTGTTTGGACTGCAATGATACCGTTAATGATTTATTTCATAAATGCTTTACGAATTCCGCTAGCATTCCTAACCATAGCCACCACAGTCACATGCGCTCCAGAGCCAATCACCTACACCTCACTGTAGAGTTCAAACCCACGACATACCTTAGGAAACAAGCAGATTTAAACCTGCAGCAGCGCAACCTGGACTGCGATTTTGCCGGCGGTTCTTTCCCATTCTGTGCATCTAAACTGACTGTTGTGGATTAATGACACTAAACGAGTCTGGACCGAGTCTGTTCAGGTCTGAGGAGATCCGGAGATGCGCAGACAACAAAGTGAAATTTGAATCTGTAGATGTTCGTGTGTAGCTAGCTGCTAGGCCACCCACACAGCCCAAGCCCCTAGTCGACGGACGCACCGGCATCCAAAAACCGGACTTAGGGTAAATAATGTCCGCCACGCTTTTTCGCGAACATTGCCGTCACGTTTACTTTGTGTCTGGTGCAGGAAGAAATGGTAAAAACAGGCTTTTGACACGAAAGTGTACGCAAGCAGCAAGTTTGGTTGATGAAGAACAGGGGAAGCTGTGGGAGGGGCGGAGGCGGATGAATGGCAGGCAACGACGGTCGGTTTAGATACAGCGATATTGAGAGTTGAGAGATTTGTGACATTAAGCATGTTTGGAGTGTATAGTTAGTGTTTTATGTAGTGTTTAGTGTAGTGTGTTTAGTGGAGTCAGTTTTTGTTCAATGAGTCAAAACAATGAGGAGACTGCTGAATTTGGAGCAGGCAGTGCAGCTCTTCATTCAGCTGGAAGGAGCTCAGCCAGACCTGTGCACTGCCTGCATTTAAATGTAAGTAGCTACATATAACTTTGCTCAATATGTGCATACATTTTAAAAATTTACAAACAATTTATAATTGCATTATAAGTAATAAAAAATTGTTTGTTGAACATATTTGTGGTTTTCACAGTAAAAAGAAATCTAAATTTTTCTACTCGGATTTTATGTTTGTTTTTTTTGTGATTTTAGGTCCATTGTGTTACTACAGTGTGTTAAAATAAAAAATATGTGGTGAAATATAATGGCAAAATCAAAAATAGAGGGAACAACAAACCTAAATATCCCTGATGTCCCACCTTCAAACACAGCCTCATTTAGCCATCCATGAAAATGCTACCTAACCGCCCACTTTTCTGTAGGAATACAGACTTCCTACAGGCAATGCACTAGTCTTGAAAATGTGCTCTCGAATAAGCATGCCATGATGTCTGGAATTCCAAACTAGACAGCCATGTCTCATATTTTTCCACTGTTGATGGCACGGGTTTCAGAGTTTTGTCAAGAACTGGAACCGAGGTACCGTATCACAAAAACACCTATACAAGTAGTTATGTCTCATATTAGCCTGTCCTCCTGTTATTGACATAATGCACAAATATAGATATTTGAATGGTTCGAACCTATGTGTTTAAGAGCGAATATTTGAATGTCATTTTGGAGCAATTTTAACAGCCCTCGTCTAAAGGTGATGCCATGTTATCTCTCTGTGTGATATTCATTTTGTATTCACTGTGTTTTGGCTGCCATGTGCAGGGAGTGTGAGGTGCTGGTGTGTGTTTGTTACCGTGTTTGAAGACACCGATGAGCAGGGCTTTATCTGCGTCGCTGTCCCACCAGTCAGCTGGGACCTCAGCATGGAATGGCTGGGGGATCCAGATATCCAGCTCACTGGCAGAGAAACATACCAAATTGCTGATAATCAAAGTACAACCATTTGCGTTTGACCTACTTCAGTTAGGAATCAGTCTTGTATTCTAATTCAGAGCAGGAGAAGGAGAAAAGTAAATCAGATGAGCCATTTTTGTTGTAATCAGATTGTTGTCATCTCTGGTTGGTAGCTGACATCTTACAAATACCCCAAATATTTTAGGAGTATTAATATGTAAGCAGTTTTGTTGTCTTCTTCTCACGCCTTATGTCTCTTATACTTCTTGTCTTTAATATCCTTAAGTGTCTCCATGTTATGAACAAAATAAGTTACGGAGACAGTAAAAAGAAATAAGCTTGACATTCTGCTTGCCAGGATCTGTTCTGTAGACATGAAAGTGTTGATCTGGAAATGACTGAAACTAATGAGGATATTGAAAGTGTAGTGTTTACATTATGGTGGAAGTACAAACAGTCAAAAGTGGATCCAAAATATTGCAAAAGTCAGCGCTGATGCATCAAAATGGAAACACTGACTAAAACAATTTCAGTAAATAACAGTGGCTTGACACCAAAATCTATTAAGACTCGGAACTGACTAATATCAGTGTGACTTCATGACAAGAGCACATGTAAGAGGTGCTACACGCAGCCCAATAGTCACACAGGAGTTGGACATCTGGATTTTATTATTATCCACCATAATACTGCCAAATCACACTTAAAGCACTTTCTTCAACCATTTTTTAAATGCCACTTAGACCATGACATTGTTGTGTTTCCAGGTGTTACAGAGTACTATTGCATCTGTGAGAGACACTGTACAATGCTGTCTGAGGCTCCAGAGGGGGGCTGTGTGAGTCTGCTATGTTGCACTAATGGATTTCTGTAGTGCCCTTCATCTCAGTTTGAGCCCTGCAGCTCAAAGCTACATTAACCTCTTCTGGTAAGAATCTCCAATGGAATCGACAGCAGTTGAGTTGCACCGTGGAGGCATTTTGACAAGGAAGAGGAATGTGTGGAATAGCAGGTTGATTTATCTGGTTGTACTGCATCAATTATGATGCTTCTCTCAAACTGCCCATCATGTGCCAACAATGTAATAGGAACCATCGAGTGCTCTTAGAAATACACCTACTTGTACAGACTGACATTTTGTTTAAATTTAGGAGCACTACTGGGCACACTACCTAAATTAAGACTATGGAACTTAAATGTTGCCCGGACCAATTTTTACGTTGACAGGAGTCCGACCAAAACAAGTTATCTGGTTAAGAACAGAACTCTTTGTACACACAAAAGACAAACTGAGCATAGTTAAATGGTTTAAGGTTTTTGTGGGTTCAATTCTCTTGTGCCAAAACCCTCCACCCAAAATTCATTATGGAAAGTAGAAGGTAGAAAATGGTGTTTGCAGCTAGTTATGGAGGAAAGGGGTTCAATAAACAATGGAAGCAGAAAGACAGAGGGTGACAGGAAGAAAGAAGAAACCAGGGAAATGGTCCCTTATCTCTGCAAACAGCAGCATGCCTGGCCTTGGCAACACACACACATATGCATGCGCGCCAAGACTGGCATGCTAAATCCCCCTGGCATATGTTGGCATGATGGCACCCCGTATGCTCACGTCTGGCACACACACACACACACACACACACACACACACACACACACACACACACACACACACAGGGGGAGAGGGGAAGGCAGTGGGCGAGATCAACATGGAGAGCACGTGCTCCACATTATAAATGCATCCACATCTGGGTGAAAGGATGATGAGAGGGGGATGGGACATGATAAGAGTCTAAAGTATACTGCAGAGAGAGAGAGAGAGACGGACAGATGGCAAGAAAAGTGTGGTGTGACAGAGTAAATGAAGGAGGAAGCGTGAGGGATTTGTCACAACGAGAAAAACAGTCAAGGTGAGCTGTACAGTTAACCTTCACATCAACAACTCTGCACTGTGAGACTCTCAACTAGAAGCTAGTAATCTATAGCTTAGTCGTAATCTCTCATGTTAAAAAACCCTCTAATTGGGTCACATTTGTGTTAAAAAGCTATTTTTCCCCCGATAAATTCACTGTGTTTTGTATCTGTGAGAATAGGAAGAACCCTGCCAAAGAGGCCACTAGAACAGACAGAAATACACCCCAGCAATAATTTATCACATCCATCTAAACATCAAACTCTTTCATGATGCATCCAATACATGAAAGCCTTTCCATTGACTGCAAACATTCTCAAAAACACAGGATGCTGATGTGGTTTGGAATCAAGCTTGCTAAACCTATGGACTTTTAAGAATGTTTGAAGTTTCAAATGATCACCAGAGCATAGTGGATGAATAAGATTTGCAAAGCCAGAGGGCAAACATGAGTTTGACAAAAAACATTTTGGATCATTAATCTGACAATAAAAGGACTGTTGGAATAAACCCTCTGTACTGTGGGATGATATGGTTAAAGAGACAATTAAATGAAGGCAGAAAGTCACTAACCTGGAGTCAGCTCCTTCCAGGATGCGCTCAGCCTGGTCACCGATTACTTCCTGTCGCAGATAATACAGCATCCTTACCCTCAGCAGCACCCTGCAAAACAAAATCATGTTAGTTAAACTCTTTAGAAGATTTGGCAAATTTATTTCAGCATAGACAAAACATTACCAGGGTGACAATTACGAATAATTTTCTGTATGAATCAACTGAATACAATCAAACTATGTTATCAATTAAAGATGTACTCTATTAGACATCAGAAAACAGATGCTTGTCATAGATTGCTGAATCCAATGTGACAACTTGTGTGTTTTGTCTGACCAGCAGTAAAGTTTTTTTGGGGCTTTATGACTGGACAGCTAAGACAAGTGACAGGATTATGGCAACCATCTGATGTAATTCATTTGTAAAAACAAACTGGAATATATATCTATATATATCTATATATATATCTATATCTATATCTATATCTATATCTATATCTATATATATATATATAGATATAGATATAGATATAGATATATATATACTGCTGTGTTGTGGTGTCTTTTTGTTCATAAAATACTTCTTGCAACATATCTTCACTACCAGGAGGAGAATATTGACACTGGACTTATTCTACCGGAGAATATACTAAGGGACAGAAAGGTGCAGTGTGCTGAAGAGGAATTTGATGGAAAAAGTGCAAAGGTTTTCTTCTGTTGAAATTAACAACAAGAGACAATTAGAGACAAGTTTTGATAAATTAGCAGTAATGTGTATATAATGAATAAGTGGATAAAGGCAAGTATTGGAACAAGTAGAACAGTCTGCCCTGTTTAAAAAAATCACTTTGTTATCCTGATAATATAAAATCAATATATTGTCCAGCCTTGTTGAAATACTAGTGATTACTGAAACTCAGCATGGTCTACTACATGGTCAAAAACACTGGTAATGGTCATCTTCTCTGGATACAAATCACAGACATTCCTAGTCAGAGTATTTTTTTGCAGGATCCCTTCCAGTAAAATGAATCACTTAAGTCACAGCTCGAGTAAGATTTGATCTCCTGACAGTAGAATTGCTGGGATCTGGGAAATCTGCTCGACTGTAAACATTGTCACCAGGATTTAATGCCAATAATGGTGGATGGAGCAGAAGACCGAGGGGGAAAGTTGGGGGTTAAGAGGAGGACATGAGCAGGAGGAGCAGAGAGGAAAAGAACTGTAAAGACAGAGCTGTGCTGGAAGGGAGGAAACAAAGTTTGGAGAGGCAGCACAGAGGAGGGGGTGAGGGTATAAAGACAGTCATATGCAACTCATTCTGCAGCGTGTGTGTGTTTATGCATCAATGGCATTGCAAGTTGCAGTGTGTGTGTGTTTGTTGGCAGGCTGTGTGTGCTCATCCATCAATGTGCCAGGCCTGATTAGCCACACAACACTGTGCTCCAGCCTAGCAGATGGCACAACATAATCACCCCCAAGTGTGTGTGTGCATGTGTGTGTGTGTGTACGCGCCTTTCACCCACTTCCAACAGGTCTGCCTGCCTAGCACCTGGCCTGGCACATAGCCAGAAAGACACACAAACAGACACACAAACTTCCCCCTTAAGAGGAAAGGAGGGCAAGGAAGCAAATCTCCCTGACAGGAGGGAGAGTTGACCACAAAGCAAATCAGTGTGTGTGTGTCTGTGTGTGTGTGCGCACGCGCACACTCGGAGAAAGACAGGGAGACTGTTGTGTCTGAGTGTCAGAATAAGAAACCATCACTCCTGCCACTTCCATCCATGTCTGGGTTTTATAGTCACATTATATTGGTGTCCATGAATTCCTTGATTTCCTGATATGTGATCACTAATTTAACCAATAATCTGTTAATGGCCCCTAAAATTTATAGAAGCAATGTGTTGGCCCCTAGATAATACATTTCAGGTGTGTGTGTGTGAGTGACAAGGTCTTACTTGTTACAGTGATGTTTGAGGTGTCTCTTGTAGCTATCCTCTTGCAGCAAGTGGTCAGGATTGCAGCTGTGCAGCCAATCAGCTCGTGGAGTCTGGGGAGGTGGGGCCTGGGCCTTCCCCTTCTTGCCCTTCCTGCCTCGAGGGACTGGGGTAGAGAGACCTGGAGAAAGAGAGAGACAGGTGAGGGTCAGGTGCATCTACAGAAAACAAGTTGCAAACATTATACATTTCCAGACATAATTTTACATCGTCTAATCTTATAAACCATCTGAAAATAATTGAAAACTTTGCTGGTTTCAGTTACCTCAGTGAGGTAGCACAGCCTTGAACTAAACCTCACATGTACCTGAGGTAGTACAGCGTATTAGAAGTATGTCAAATAGCCAAAGATGGAATTAAATGTCAGGTCTCTGTGCAGTGTGTCTGTTTTACCAGAGTGGTTTGTCAGCGTCTTTGTGGTCCCATCTTCACTTGGGGCGATAAGGTCCCAGATGAAGCTCTTGATGTTCTCATCACCACGGTAATGCAGCAGGCAATAGGCAAGGAGGGCTCGGCAGATTGTTTCCACATCCACCTCCTTCAGGGGGCGCTTGAAGCGACCATGAGCGAGGATGTCACTCCACCTACCCCACCTATAGACAAACATGAAAAAAGGGGCAACCCCATCAGCCTAAAACAAAATATACATGTTATACTTATGTTTAACAGTACACAGCATTCTCCATCTGGAATGAAAAATCTTCAGAACGATCTCTCCAAACTAACGTACTATGTGTTGAAGTGTAGGATTAGTAAACATAATGTTTAATCAAGAGAACATAATCACCAAAGCAAGAACTAAGAGATCACTCCATGTAAACACTGTATATCGTATGCTGTATAAACTGATATGGCAGACAAACACATTTCAAGAGACAGAAGAAAGAAATTGCAATAGAACACGTGCACAACGCTCTGGACATAAAGGACAAATTGTCATCCCAACAACACTGTCATATGTACATACAAAATACAGGTATTGGGCAAAAAATAACCAATCCTAGTATGTATGAAGTGCTTTAGAGGAGATTTTAAAATCAAGAAATGTATTACTGCTCTTGATACAACATTATTTTAGGGTCATATCACTCATCCCACAGCAAAGGTTCTCTTAACCAAAATGTCCATCTTCTTCAGATGTGTTCAAATACTAACCACAAAACCTTTTTTTTCTGTGCTACATTACTTTCAGGGCTCAAATAAAATAGATATTATATGAACATGAACACATCATTGTCCTGCAGTGAAGACATCTCACACATATAAACCCTGGTACAGGCTCTCATTATACAATTTATCAGCCTGTTTATCTAACCATTACTGTTGTCTTAACTAGTGCCACCCATGCATCACTCCGTATTCCATGAATCAGAGCCTAACTCCCCCAACCACCTCCAGAGAGTGAGCGGATGTGGTGGGTAGCATCCCCAACACTGTCTTGTTCTCCACTGAATGTGTTCCACTGGTGCTTCCCAGTCTTTCCTGAACCATGTGAACCAGTCTTACTCTGAATGATTTTAGACCATGTAGAATGTTGGATGAGGATAAGGGAGAGAGACAGAGATAAAGAGACGGAGAGAGAGACAGAGCGAGAGAGGGATGGATGATGGGAAAAGACAACAGAGCGCTGAGCAGAGAGGAGCCTAGTCAGACAGTGTGTTTTTGTGTCCTACAGCCTCGGGCCACTAGACTAGACTGTAACAATAACAACGCTGACAACTCACCACCACTACTTGTTCTTACACGCACGCACGCACGCACGCGCGCGCGCACACAGTCGCAGCAAGTCCGCCATGAAAATGGCCGGCCTCATCCGATCATCACTATCTGTGTTAAGTGTGTCAATTAGCCTTTCCATGTGCAGTAGAAATTACATGTATATACACATATACATATACACACACACACACACACACACACACACACACACACACACACACACACACACACACACGCACGTCAGGTCAAATTAGGGGTCAACAGTGTCATTGGCAGAAAACATGAATATGTGACTGACCCGTAGACCAGCAGGTTCTTCTCCACTCTGAAGCATTCAGATCGAGGGTAGCCCTGGGTTTTGTCTTGGGGTCGTCGTGGTTTGGAAGATGGTTTGCTTGGCTCGTCGTCTTCGCTCTCCAGCTCAGAGAACTCCAGCATCTCGTCCTCTTTGACGCTGCTGTAGTGCCGTGTCTGCTTCCTCACCCTTGGTGTGTCAATCACCAGTGTGTTCTGGAGACAAATTCCATGAAAACATTAGTCAGCATACTTTTATGTTTGAGGATGGTTTTCTATTCTGAAATCTTTTTTCCTATTTACCAAGAACCTGGTTTCAATTACAGATGGCATTCAATTTGGAATTGAACTGAATTAACTTGAATAACAATATGCAAAGCACCTTCTGCTTTACTCCAGTGAAGTGGTCCATTTATACATTTATTGAACTAGTGCATTGCTTGTAGGAAGTATGTGTTCCTATAGAAAAGTGTGAGGTTATGTAGCTTTTTCATGGATGGCTAAATGAGGCTGTGTTTGAAGATGGGACGTCAGGGATATTTAGGTTTGTTGTGAAATTCAATATTCCAGGGTATAATTGGCCGTTTGACTTTTTTTGATTTTGCTATTATATTTCACCTTAAAAACTTGCCTTGCTTGGTGTCATTAATCTAAGCACAACCTCACACAATTGACTGTACAGTCATTTTTATTTTGACATACTATATTAACACAACGGAGCTAAAATCACAAAAAACATAAAATCCGAGTAGGAAGAAGTTAGATTTTTTACTGTGAAAACCACAAATATGTTTAACGAACCATTTTTATTATTTATAATGCAAAAATCAATTGTTTGCTAAATTTGTGCATAAGTGTTTCAGTCTCCTTATTCTTTTGACTCATTAAACAAAAAAGGACTCCACTACACACTAAACACACTACACCAAACCCTCCATAAAACACTAACTATACACTCCAAAAACGCTAAATGTCACAAACCACTCAACTCTCAAAACTCACTATCTCTGTCGCTGTCTCTATCAGTGTCAATGTCGCTGTCATTCTTCCGCCGCCGTCCCTCCCACAACTTCCCCCCGTTACTCACCAACCAAATCATGTGGTTTGCCATATAATTTTGTGATTGGTTGGTGTGATGCCTTTTCCACCAATAAGAAAAGGAATAGTAAAGGTTTTATTTTTTTTGCTTGCATACACTTCCTGCTTGCGGACACTTTCATGAGAGAAGCCCATTTTTAATGGTCTCTTCCTGCACCAAACACAAAGCAAACATGGCGGCAATGTTTGCAAAAAATTATTTATTATTATTATTTATCATAAGTCCGGTTTTATTTGGCCTATCAACACAATGTAAAAACTGGTATATAGTTTGAAGGCTGCACTAACACATACGTTGTACTCCTGCCTGCTCCACTGAGGCTGCATATTGCTGCTACGTCATTTTAAATTGGTCACGTGATTTGGACGCACCAGCGGGTTTGTTGACTCAGGGGGTGGGGCATGGGGGTGGGCTCTGCAGTCATTTGCACTGGTGCGTACGTGGCTATGGTTGAAAATACTAGCGGAATTGGTAAATCATTTATGAATCAATTTATTAATGGTATAATTGTAGCCCAAACAAATCCGACATTGCACACCGTTAACCCACGCAGCAGTCATGTTGAAAATCTCATGTCAGTCTGATCCTGATCTGCAGAGATATTTGAGGGATACACACAGACAGATTTCTTGCTTTTATAGAGAGATATGCTGACTCCTCTGTATACAAAATCTGATTAATTGGATATCTGGACCTAAGCTGAAACCCTGATGCTGAGGAAACTGGTGCCCAGCTCAAACAGAAACTGACATTAATTGTGTTATCTAATGAGTTACATTTTTTGTTCAGTTAATTAGATTTCTTCCCTCCTTGCAGACCTATTCATATGCGCAAACAGGGAAGTAGTTAGTTCCACAATTATTACTGAGCACTGCAGTCATTTCCATTTTAATGTCACACAATAAGAAATCCCAGGGGAGAGGCCCGCGTTTTCACTCGCTGATCTAGATTAAGTGTCCTAGTGAAGGGCCCTCCAAAAGAGAGGCACTGAAGGAGAAAAGAGATGAAGAAATCAGGAGGGCTGAACATACTCATGAAAAAAGTGAACACATGTGGAGAAAATGAAAGCAAAGACATAGAGATGGCTGTTAGAGTGCTCTGTGTGTGTAAGAATGAGACTGAGCTTGGTCCATGTGTGTGTGTGTGTGTAAATGTATGTGTGTGAGCACTAGTCTAAGTGATATCTCTGTACCCTCCAGGCATCTGCGCTGTTAAGTGGAGCTAAGCAGCTTACTCTCTCTCGCTCAAACACACACACGAGAGCAGGGAAACATGGGTAATTAAGGAAGAGAGGAGATTCCCAACTGTCAATATTAATCTCTCTCTCTCTCGCTCCTTCCCTCATGGATTTCTGTCTCTGTCAGTCTGTCTCACTTTCCTCCTCCTAAACTTGTGGTGATAGTGATGACTAATTACCACCGTTAGTCCCCTCTCCATATGTAGACTCTACCAAGTGTGTGGGGTGTGGGGTGTGGGTGTGGGTGTGTGTGTGTGTTTGCGCGTGCGCACACGCGTGCATCTAGTACCCGTCCATTAATGGCATCCAGGTCCAGCTCGGCCTTCTTGGCCCATTTCTGCCAGAAATCTGGATCCTCAAGAGAAATGTCTGTCCGGTTACCTGTTGCAACAAAACTGGCCTGCAGACGAAGGCAAACATCACACATTTTGACACACATTCCAGACTTTGTAAATTTGAACAGACATCGGTTGAGTAAAGGAGAAGAAAAATGTTTTCCACTATTTTAAGACTCAGTAACATGTGTACCTTAGCAAAGGTGGAGCCCTTTCCCTCAGACTCAATGGTGATGGTGTGTGTTCGTCTCTGGAGGATCTGGTCGATGTCTTCCTCACAGAATTTGGAGCCTTCGTCTTCTTCATCCATCAGAGCTCCATACGCTCCCTTTCTTAGTAGGTCCTCGATCTCCTTCTTGGACAACTGTTGGACCTTGACCAGAAGCAAAGTCATTTAATTCCATTACCAATATTTTGTGTTTTGAGTTGCAAATACTGACTGAAATCACGCAAGAGCAATCATCAATGTTTTATGTTATGTTTCTAAGATACACTCCCTGATTCTGGATCTGGGTGCCCTGCACAAACAAAAGGAATTAGGGATGTACCCACAGAGCAGTGTGAAAACATTGTGTTTGTGTTAAATATGAGGACTCACCCCACTATTGGCATTCTCTCGTCCACTCATGCTCTGAAGGACAGCCTTGTCGAGCCCCAGCTTAAGACTGGCCTTGTCAAACATCTCCCTCTCGTAGCTGTTCCTGGTGATCAGACGGTAGATCTTGACCGCCTTGGACTGGCCAATACGATGACACCTGGCCTGAGCCTGGATGAGGACACATTCAGAAAGTCAGACATGTTGGTCTTTACTTATCCGTTGAGTGCACAGGACTACATTTAGCTGGAGATGTGAGTTAAAGCACAGGACTGATGATATGCCCCAGTGGACCAGAGCTAAATGCAGCTTGTAGAGTTCATCTAGCACACAGTCATCACTTTAGGGTATGCACCCTAAAGCTGGTAAGGACACTCTAGTACAATGGCCTCAATAGTTACATGCTGTAGTGAATAAAATGTCCCATCAGTACTACTTGAATCACTATACACCAAGAAAACTGCAGACATAGCATGGTGTGGTCTATACCTGCAGGTCATTCTGAGGATTCCAGTCAGAGTCAAAGATGATGCAGGTATCTGCTGCAGTCAGGTTGATACCCAGTCCTCCAGCTCTTGTACATAGCAGGAAGACAAAGCGGTCTGAATCTGGTCTGGAGAAGCGATCGATGGCTGCCTGGCGCAGGTTACCACGAACTCTGCCGTCAATACGTTCATATGGATATCTGGACACAGAGTGGTTCAACAGGTGTGAATAACTTTCTGTAACATAATGTGAATCTGAATCTGAAATGAGACCATCAGCTGAAAGCCAACAAGATTTGCTACATTTTTATTTATATATTGTCTATGTGGAATAAAAGATTTGGGATCAAAATCAAGCTGAAGGGAATTCTTTCTCCACTTTTTCCAGCTGCTGCCCTCAGCGATGATGTCACGCGCTCTAGCTGACGCAATACACACCCATTATAAACTCAGAAGACGGGCTAAAAATCCTTAAAAATAAAGTGTGATTATTTCAAAACCGTACAAGATTCAAAAACTGAATACATCGCCAATAGTTCAAGGTCTAATGACTCTTGGTTGGAATGGTGCCTCTAGCTCAAAGGGACAAGAAGAGGATGAAATATGAGGAATTTTCCTATTTGCTTCATGTTATGTTCCTCTTTAAGAAAAAGCTGAATTTCTGAAAAAGCTGAAAAGCAAAAGGGCTGAAAGAGCTTAAAAAGCTGAACATTTTGATTGTTGAACGGTTAGCTATAGCTGAAGGTATGCTGAAGTTGTAGCAGAATGAATTTTGAAAAATTTCCCGTAAGGATGAATGGGAAGAATTTTGCCTTTAGCATTCACACTAATAAATAATTTGTGCACAGAGGAACATATGTTGTGAATGCCTCCTGCTCCTGTTGTGAATGCCAGTTTGAGTACTTTTTTTTTGTAAGTGTGAACGTATTCTGCTTTTTTTTTTTTACACCTCAATGACAGTAAACTGGATACGTTTAGGTTGTGGACAAATCAAGACATTCAGCGGCTTTGTGCAACACTAACATTTTCATGGACCAAACAAACTAATTACTTCAGCAATGTAAATAATCATTAATCTACACTGAGCAACTTTGGCGCAAACATCATGATGTGATCCCTTTTCAGGCTGTAACTTGAGTGTGCACTCAACAGCTCTGCCTCAAGAGGTGTAAAGATGTCTTCTGTTCTCACCGTTTCTGGATGAGGTAGTCCTCCAGGATGTCCAGACAACGGACCATCTGACTGAACACCAGGACTCTGTGTCCGCCAGCCTTCAGTTTGGGCAGCAGCTTGTCAATGAGCACCAGCTTGCCAGCGGCCTGGATCATGGCTTGGAGTGCCATATCTGCTACGTCTGTCCCGTGGGAGTCCCTGAACTCCTCTGCGATCTTCTCCTCTGCTCCTGGGTGAGGAAAAAATATCCAAACACCAGGAAACAAAATCATTTCGGAACACTAAAGGTTTGTTGAATCATAATACTTTATTATTCAATTTTGGAAGTGTATGTATACCATTAATGAGGTAGGGGTGGTTGCAGCATTTCCTCAGCTCCATCATGGTGTTGAGGAGGTTGGGGACACTGGATCCTCCGCCTCCTCCACCTCCTCCACCGCCGCCTCCTCCTGTGCCTCCTTTGGACAGGAAGGAGAAATTCTTCTCCAAAATGGCCCGATAGTATTTCTTCTGGATGTTGGTCAGCTCCACCTAACAACAACAACAGCTGATCCACTTATTTTTCCTTTCCTGAACCACCACCACACACAGAAAGATGTAACGTGACATCAGTCTTACCTCAATGATGGTCTCTTCTTTAGGGGCCAGATTTTTCTCCACGTCCTCCTTCAGTCGTCTCAACATCATGGGCTTCAGAATGCCTTGCAGTTTCTGAACCTGAGAGGGATGCAATGTTAACACTTCAGTCTGTGTGGAATTTGGGAAAAATTACATGTTGGATGACACAAATCAGTCTTCCATTTACCTGTTCTTCAGTCTTAAGGTCTCCAAATTCAGTCATGAATGTCTGTTCAGATGGGAACCGTTCAGGCTCCAGGAAGTTAAGTAAGCTGAAGAGCTCCTCCACCGTGTTCTGGAGAGGAGTTCCTGTCAACAGAACTTTGTGCTCCTGCAGGTGAGGGAGAGACAGGAAATATATATTTAGAGTCTCTAAAATGAAAGCAGGATGACTTCAGAACTTTAACCCTCAAAGAGAGAGAGATTGTAATAACATGGCACAGAAACTGGGCAAGGTCCAACTCTATACAAATTTTAGGCTGTCAAAAGCCTTGAGCACACCTCTTAGACCAGTGGTCTCAAATGGAATGAAAACCTGCAGCCACAGCTGCCCTTTACTGGATCAGTTTGAGACCACTGTCTTAGACCGTGTAATAGACTTGAAAAGCCGCGTCCCACCTCCACCTTTTCTCTTGCTATAGCCACCACTCACCATGTCCATCATCTTGAGTCCTTCCAGTAGTTTGCAGTTTCGGTTTTTGAGGCGGTGGGCCTCATCTATCACCACACAGCGCCATGGCACGCTGCGAAGCTCTGGACAGTCAGTCAGAATCATCTCAAAGGTCGTTATGACCGCGTGGAACCGATACACTCCCTTAATTATTTTACCCTGCAGACACAAAGAAAGAAAGACAAAGAAAGAAGAAAAGTTGTTGAGTGGTGTTGTTGAGTTAGACTCTGAGGTATGTTCACCTTAGAAAGTGGGCCCCTTTTCTTTATTCACACCAGGTCAAATACACCTCATTGCCTATCACCAACTAAAAAATCTGAAGGAAATATCAGAAATAAACAATGTACACTGAGACATCATGTAGCTGTTGTATGTACGTTCTCTTTGTAGAGAAGCAGGCAGTCCAGGACAAAAGGACACGGCGTCCATTGCAACCTTGAGGATTACTTCAGCCTGGATTAGAAACAAGCAGCTAACAAGGGCACTGCTACTACGGCTTATTTTCTTCAGACTTGCTGTGGCAGGGTTACACTGAAAGTTGTTAGCAGCATTGTATAATAAGAGCTTATAGTATATGGCTTACAGCTAGAGCACTGTAAAGAGCTTATACAGCAGAGGAGCACTGTCAATCCCCAGCTGGATGAGGAGGTGTTCGGATCTGCTGACTGTCTCTCAACAGCAGCTCATTTCTTCAGTCTACTGTACAGCTACATTATCTACATAGTGGCTACTTGTCATACAAAGCTGCTGAGAAGATGTACTGCAAGTGTGTGAACAAGCCACATTCTGTTTGGTCTGTCAGTATGTCACGAGTTGCCCCGTCAAAATGTTCAGTTTGGCCCACTAGACATTTCTCAATTAAAAGATTGTAACACATTAGTATAATATCATTTTTAAAAACTTTTTTGTTGCACAAATGCTCTTTAATGTGAGAGATCTCTAATCAATTATCACACTCTGACTTCCTGTGCCAAGTCTCACTTGACTTGCCAGGCTCCATCATTTTAAGAAATGTGGGGTCCTAGTACTATTTTGCATCTACAGTATATAACACCACAGGCATATGCTTTTGGCCCACAGCCAACCAACAGGTTTCATTTCTGGCCCTCCAAGGGCCAAAACTATTAGAAATAGACCGAGGGGTTTAGACCGAGGGGTTTAGCCCCCCCCAGTCTATTTCTAATGTGAACTTAACAAGCTCCCATTGGCACAACTCAGGTTAAGTTTTTTGTTGCTTCCAATGAATTCCAGTTCCAATGAAAATGTTATAATGCAGGTAATCAAGAATATTTTCTTCAATGAAAATCTAAAAATCACCGAATCATTAACACCATCCAACAAAACGAGTGATTGATTTTTGATGATAAATCTGTTGAATATGTGCAAATACTGAATATGTGCTATTCACGGTCTACCTTGTGATAACAGGAGAGAAATGCAAAAATAATACAAAGTCTAGCACACTCTGCTCTCAAGACAACTAATGGACTGCTGGCTTAGAAGCAAGTTTCTCAGTGCTTGGGGTCAGGTTCCGAGCAGTGTAAATTCTCAGGATAGAGTGAATGTGTGCATCAGCGAGACAACTCCTGTGTGATGTGTTTTTCCATCTTCATCACAGAGAAAAGTTGCTGACACAGGTATGCGCTGCCAAACATGCAGAGCATTTATTTGGGCAGCCTGTAGGCAGATTGGGGCAGCACCCACAAAGTCATACTTTGCCTTGAGTGTGTCACTACATTAGAGTTGGATCAGCTCCATTTGCACGTTATAGCTGTGTGAACCTTTAGGTTTTTCTATGACAACGATTATTCTACTGATCATTTCCTCATTTACACTGCATCTATTATTCTTTTTTTAAACACCTCCTAAAAGAGTGCTGCAGGAATTATGTATTTTTGGAGGCTTCCCTTGACAAAAAGCCTGAGAAAGCCAACATTTGGCTACAAATTAACTAGAACATGGCCACAAAACTGTGTCACCTTTATATACACAAACACACTTTAATATACATTTATTGGTGTATAAGTTGGAAAGTTGGACTATATTTTGGGCATCTGATTGAAAACCCATTTGAAAAAAAAAAAAACAACTGACTTCAAAACAAGGGAACAAGAAGCCCCGTTTTGTCCCATTTACCTGTGCCTCTCTGTAGTACATCTCGTAGGCCTGGATGGTCTTGCGGCTGGCCTGGCTGCCGTGATAGACCACCGCATTGAGCTCGGTCCATGTCCTGAACTCCCTCTCCCAGTTTGGGATGGTGGAAAGTGGGGCAATGACCAGGAATGGCCCCTGAATGCCCTTCATGTAAATCTCATAGAGGAATGTAATGGACTGGATGGTCTTTCCTAGACCCATCTCATCGGCCAAGATACAGTTACGTCTGTGGAGAACAAAACAGGTGGACTGCATATAAGCTGCATTTTACATGATTTGTATTTTAGTGTCATTGAATTGGTGAATGCCCACATGCCATTTGGCAAAGACAGCTCCCCACAGTGGCACTGATGTAATCTTACATCTTGATAAGACTTCATGACTACATCGATCTACTTCCATGATCTAAGCAGCTATTCCCTTTTGATTTATCAAGGAAGCTTTTGAAAAAAAAGGCGGTCCCTTTACCACTACAGTATCTGATGCAAAAAAAAGTCTGACGAGTTGGAAAATACTTGCTGGAAAAGCAACCTGTCAAACTGATCCACAAATAGAAAGATTTGGAGCGTGTGAAAGTAAAACAAATGGAAAATGCACATATACATGGAGTGAAATCTTTTTGTGCCAATGAATGAAGCAAATTGTACTGTTGGAACATACATTTCCTGAAGGGATGGCACTGGTGGGAAAACTAAAACCACACTACACTACAGGGCCACTTAATATCCACTTTAAACTATTAAATGAGTTGCTATCACATTTTCAGGCTGGCAGCAGCAGTTAGGGACTAATTCTAATAAAATAACGTTAATGGTGACTTACGAGTTGTACCAGTTGAAGGTAAGCCAGTTGAGGCCTTCCAGCTGGTATTCCCTGAGTGCGTTGCTGTTCCTGTAATCCCTGGAGCCTTCCAGCTTTTTCCAGTCAGCTGCTGGCGGCCGATCCTAGACACAAATAATATCATTAGGGCTTATCAAACAACAGCGAGGCTTATAAATCCTGATCTAATCATTAGTGTTAAGGATGTCGATTGCTTAGAGATTTCAAATGCAAGCCATGTGTAATTCCACATGAAAAACTCCTAGGCACGGGACTGTGGTTTAGTTTTCAAGGAGTCTTGTTATGTACTAAATTGATGACACGCTGAATTTTTGACCAACAAAGTCATCTGAATTCACCCTCCTGGGAAGATTAATGCAAGAAAGGGATAAAACAAAAAACTCTAGAGATAAATATGAAAAATCCAAATCCTGCCTCTCCATGATGGAGCGTTTCTAAGACAGTCCGTAAGGAGAAATAGTAGGCAGTAGTCAAATAGATGGACACAGGGGGAGAAGGGAGTGATGAATGGAATGACCACAGCCAGTCAGCTGCTTCTGTTCATCATTAAACACACTGTTAGTGGTTTGGCCTGGCCACAAGAGCAGTGCTTGCGTGTGTATGAGAGAATTGGTAAGACCACAAAAAGTGGCCCTGTGGAGAGCAGTTAAGGGAGCTGTAAATCTGGAGGAGGAAGGAGCAGGCAGCAGGCCAACACACACAAACACACACATGCACACAACTGCCTACTGGGAGACAGATTGCAACAGAGTATTCGCAGACTGACAAACACGTGCAGAGCTACTTGCCACTCTCTTAGTGTTGGGTGTGCGTGCTGCGATGTGTTCATATTCCTCTATCTTGGACTGGTCGATGTCGGACTTCAGCTCCCAGGTGGAGTCTTCGTAAGGCAGACTGCACCACTTCACCAAATACAAAGTCACCGTCTGCACACAAACAGACACACACAGAAATAAAAGGACAGGTTTGGTGAGTGTGTGTGGTGAAGGAGAGGCTCAAACCCATGAAAGATGACCGGAAGAGATCAAAGCACCTCTCCGTTTTCATCTGTGCTCTCTGAGACGTCCAGGACTCGGTCAACCTCAACATAGTCCGGGTTAAAAGGCTCATCATCCATCTGGAGAGAAAGAAAGTGGAGTTGTAGTGTTAGAAGCACGAAGATGGTTTCACGATAAGTTGGCTTACTGCACTTATGAGGGTGAGGCCAGAGGGTTTTATGTTCACATCGTATGACTGAAAATAAGTTTTATTATGTGTGTTTTTTTTATGTGCGTTTTCCATGACTTTCAATTCATCTACTTTTTACTTTTCCTGATCCAGACAGTTTGAGCTGCTGATCTGTGTGGAAAGCTCAGTCAGTGTGCATTATTCCATGTGACACTTATTGTCAGTTAAGCTGCTAAATAGAATTCAGTAAGACAATAGAGATGAATAAGACTAGAAACACAGGTCTTTAAATGCTTGCTTGTGGCATGAGGGAAAAAATATAGATTTTCAAAAACAACTACTGCTGGTCAGCTGGTTTGACCCTTGAATGGAGTTACCTCAGAGATATGCAAAGTGAGTACTGTGGGCCAATTGTAGTGTAGATGTCAGGGCTTACCTCAGTTATGAAGCTGTTGAGTTGTTGCTTGGCCCTAAACCTCTTGACCTTCTGGTGTATTCTCTTGTCCTTCTCCAGCTCCTCCAGATCTGCCCAGCGACAGTGGAGATACGAACTGTGACACAAGAAACAGAAAATAAATTAATCAAATCACACATAACAAGGCCAAGGAGCATAGTGCTCGGAGGAAATTCTACAAAAGACTCAAAATTGGTCATCATTCTTTACTGGGGGTAAATGTCGGTTTTCAGTAATCTAAAGTGTGTTATGTGCAATTTCAGGCTGCTTTCAAAAAAAGGCTGTTCTTGCAGAAATGTGTAGATGACAAAAATGAGTTGTGTGCCAGCTGAATAAATGACTTCTGCAGTTAAAGCTGCATAAAATTCCACATGTGGTTAACAGTATGACAGGATGTGGCTGTACTAATAACAGTGTTATTGATGTAAGAGTGGATCTACAGGACAGATAAATGAATCATTTCATGGTAAAACAAAGTGAAAAAGGCTTTCAGGTTCAATAATTGGAGCTTTTAATACATACAGACCCACATAAACCATGGCCTGTGTGCTGAAATAAGTCTAGAGAAAGAGGATGCCCTGCCGTGAAAAACAAAAGAAGCGGAGAGGAAAGAAAAAACCTGGTGTGTTACTCACAAGCCCTTGAACTTGACATAGAACTCCTCCACCTCCACTTCATTCCCCGACTCCAGCTGAAAAGGAAAAAAAAGGTTCATAATCACTGCAAATACAGCATTGTATGGTGAAGGAGCAGAAGTCGCTTGTGATTGTTATGCAACATGTTGTTGAATTAGTAAAGTCGCACAGAAGGAGCCTGAATACCAGTTTCACACTGACATGTCAGCCAACACTGAATCTCTGCTTGACTTTGTCACACCGAAGGAAACTACTGTTTGATTTGGAGCTCAGCAGCCTGTTGGTTTAGCTACAACATAAAGGCCAAATTTGAATGAAGGTTTAGGAGATATTATACATTTGTATTTCTTTATCTATTTATTTATTATTGTATTTTGGGAGGAGGGGTATGAACAAATTCGACTTTTAATCAAAATTAATCGTCATATTGTGCGAATGAATAGAACAGAATAGAATTACTTTATTGATCCCAGACTGGGAAATTATTTTGTCACAACAGCAGTGGGTCCGCAAAAAAAGAAAGAAAGAAAAACACACACTGTATACATTTAGCTTTCTATTTATGTTATGTACAATGTATATACACAATGCAAACTTATACTATAAACAATAATCTATACAACTATACAAGAAATAAACAATTATATAAACAACTATTAATGTGCAATAGCAGAACCAACATATACTTATGAATGTGCAATAACAGAACCAAAATGTACATATGGGGGTGCAATAATGGGGAAATGGTAGTAGCTCTTCAAAGCGTAGCCGTCCACCTTCATTTACCATTACTACTGCAACACACACCCTCCACCATACTACTGCTACTGTAATGCCATGAATCATCACACGCACACACAGAGGAAACGCAAACTTGATGTCTGGCATAGCTAGCATTGTGGTTTTGACTGTGTGCCAAGCCTAGGGTCAACTGAATGGATGAGTGTGTGTGTATTTCGGGGGTAACCCATTGGCAGCTGGCTAGCGACTATATATGTTGGCTCATGGATAAGCTTTTTTTAGACGAACTGACAAAAACAAAGCCGGACGCACATGCACACCATCAGTGTTCCAAATTGAATATACGCTCTGTGTATTCAATTGGTACACGCTCTGTGTCCGCGTAAGTCTCTCACCTGTTTCTTTGCAGTGCGCAGGCCCATGATCTTCTCCACAACAGGCCCCTCAGCCTCAGCCTGGAAACACACAGACGAAGTAAAGTGTTGGAGTTTCATACAGCCAGTCATGTTTTCACATCAGCAGCCTGATCCATCGACCAAGTCTTAAATCTTTGATGCCAACATTGGCCATACACACTTATTACAGCTAAACTATTAACAGGCACCCAGTGGTACCTGTTGTGATGGGGACTTAGGTGCTGGTGAGTCGTTGGCGCTGTCATCGTCGTCTGAGATCCTGAACTCCAGATCCTCTGTGTACCTCTTTCTCTTCACCTGACGGCTGGAACGACGCTTCTGTTGGTGGAGGAATACAGATGAGTGGAAACACTTTGTTTATGAGCTCTAGTTTGCAACCCTTAGAGAAATTCTGAGCTCAGCATTTGGACAACTTGGAACCATATCCTTGTCAGTTCATTTATCAAGACATTCTATTATGAATGAGGAAAAATACAGATTCAAATAAGGAGATGTATATATGTGTAGTGACACTTGATATTATACTGTTTTTTCATTAATTTTATCCAAGTATCAATGTTCTTATCTATAATTTGCACTAATAAGAAATTGCTTCTCAATTTCATTGTACAATGTACAATGACAATAAAGATCTATTCTATTGTATTCTATTCATATTATAATACTTTTTTACAATCAAACTACAGGGCTGTTTATGCTCATCATCGACCAGGCTATCCTCTTGAAAGAAAGAAACTTCATTTTCATATTCTGCTCCATATGGTGCAGTGTGTTATCCATATTGACTTTGAAGGAAACATTAGCTAAAAATGTTGCCAAAATAACATAATAAGCTGCTGCAACAGGTTGTAGTGAGCTGGCTAAAGAGAACTGCTGCTGACGTGCTTTCCTATTTGAATGAGGGCCACAAGTGTTGATGCAGCTAATAGCCAGATGCTAGTCTGAATTATGAGGGCCATGTGAACAATTAAAAGTGGATCTGTTTGAGTAGATACAATGGCTTGTTCCTCCAAAAAGCCCCATCCTTACAAATTCAGCGATTACAAAAAGCAAATATTTTCATGCAGACACTTCCAGCTAACTGCAAAAATACAAAAAAGCATGTAGTAGCTCAAAAGTTGATGATGAGTATCATGTGATTTTGGCAGTGGGACCTGTCTGCACGGCTACTCCACTCCAACACAATATCATTACGTTTTTATATTAATTTCAATCAAGCTTCACAACCACTTGTTTCTTGTATGTAGCTCATACCTGTACACCATCATCATCTTCATCTTCAGGAGGTGAGGGGGGTGGAGACTTCACCTCCACATCATCGCTGACAGAGCACTCTCTCTTCCTCTTGGGATCCTTCTTAGCAATGCTAGCTCCGCCCTCAACCTCAACCTTCTTACTGCTGTAGGAAGAGAAAAGAGAAAGAAAAAATACTTAATATTTCACTGAAAAAAAACAGAAGACTCATAAATAATATTACCATTATACAGTTTGAATATAGTGTGAGAGAGAGAGAGAGAGAGAGAGAGAGAGAGAGAGAGAGAGAGAGAGAGAGAGAGAGAGAGAGAGAGAGAGAGAGAGAGAGAGAGAGAGAGAGGGTGTGTGCATGGGGGCTTGTCTGTCCCAGGGCAGTCGCCATGTTTGATTTATCCATTTAGAAATCATTAGTGTGCCTAAGGCTCTGGCACACAGGGGGTTAATATGATGAAAGACTGCAAAGGGTGGAGGTAGCAAGATAGACAGATACAGGCACAGAGAGGAAGAGGGAACAGGGAGGGAGGGAGCGAGAGAGAGACAGGCAGAGGGAGAGGGGGACTGAAAGAGGCCCCAGAGAGAGGAGGGGGAGGGGTTGAAAGGCCCCCAGGCTTCCTGTAATCTCTGGCGTGGAATAACAGAAAGAGGAGTGGGATCTATGTATGAGTGTGTGCACATACACCACAGAGTAAAGCAAGAGGCTACTCAGCACCCCCCTTCAGTCTCACACCATCTCTGTCTGTACACGCTGATCCAATGTGTGAAGAAATAACAAGGGTTGTCAAACTTTGGAATGCCTTACATTTTAATGCAACTGGCTCCAAATACCAAAAGGCCCCACAACATAACTATTGAGTTTATAAAGATAAGATACGCTGACAGAGATTATATAGTGGGCCTGGTCATCCACTGGAGAAGAGGGAGAGACATCAGTTGGACGCATGCATGGCAGAGTGCCAGTTCTCGGCTGTCCTTCAGGTTACACACCCGCCTGGGTGACCTGACTGTCCGACATACATCCAGAGTGAGGGAGGGAGCTCAGTGGGCCACGATGATTTTAACGCTAATGTTTAATCAGACTACAAAAGAAACAAGAATTAGTTATCCAACGTGCTATTTTCTAACAGTATGTTCATAATTTTATGGGAATTAAATAAAGTTTAACTTTTAATATAACACTATGAAATGTTTTTAATGTTTAAATTATCATTGCATCATTTATGATGATTAATTGCAATCAGAACTTCATTCTGTAGATATCAATTGGGGAGAGCTTTTATCTTAAGGCCTTGCATTTTAATTCATCATCATCTTCATTTAATAAGCCATTTAAGCTATTGTAAATTAGTCACTGAATCAATTTACATAAATGTAGCTTTTAATATAATAAAGTGTGTGATCTGGGGCACTTGAGTTAAAATAACCCAGAATACATGATATGACAAATAAACTTTAAATAAATACACAAAAAATTCATTACATTTGTCCCACCCTCACTTGAAATGCTTCTTATGCACATACATGGAGCTCCTTTCCAATGTTTGAACTGATATAGACCTTGCATAGAAGTAGCCATTGACTAATGCAATGAAAATAGATGTCAAAACCTTGTACAAAAGCCTCATTTAATGTTTTGGGAAGCAGTACATTCTCTTTTGTAGTGACAGTGGTGTTTGCTTGGACAGAGATTACCCTGTGAAGTAAACACCTGCTTTCAGTGAAGTCATTAACCACACAACAGAAAAGATTTATAAAAAGGCCTTTGGTTACCTATATAGGCTACTTGAGGAATTAACACTGATTAGCTAAATCCAAGCCACCAGTGATGTCACTCCAACAGGCAAAAATGACGGTTGTCTACAAATAAGAAGCTGGAACCTGAATGTTATGTACAATGCACTATCTATAAAAAAAAAAAAAAGAAAAAAGAAAAAAAGCAAGGAGAGATTTAAGAAGAAATTCGTTAGCATTGGAGCTTCGCAAATCTTGGCATTTTGCAAACATGGAACTGGATCCCAGATGGAACGGGCAATCCCAACCCAACTATACTTTTTACAAAATGTTGATTCTTTTAAAACACCGACATACAATGATCTACTAAGGCCATCAGAAGACAATAATGGGCTTTACCAACATGTTGCATTAGTGCTGTGTTCTTTTCCTTGTCTGAGCTAGTATGTTTTACCTCTTCTCCCTTGTTGCCCTCTGCAGTACTGTATGCCTGGATCTCTCTCTCTCACTCTGAGCCTATGTCCCTCAGCCTCTCTCCTGCTCTGTGCCTCTCTCCATCCTTCCCTCCTGCTTGCTCCCTCTCTCCCTCCCTCTCGCCCCCTCTCTGTCCCTGGGGCCCTTCTCCTTTCATCCTCACGCCAAGAGCAATCACCATCTCCCTGGTAACGGCTGGTCATGTGACCTGCACCTGTTCCTCTGGCTGGTCGCCACACGCTGGAGCCATCTGGCCACACACACACGCGCACACACACACACACACACACACACACACACACACACACACTTAGCTGCCTTCTCCCCTCTCTTCCTACTAGCTTCTTCATGGCCTCTCAGCTCTCCTCCCCAACTCTCTCTGCTCAGTATCTTCAGTCCTTGTCTTCTACCGTTTAAACTCAAGCATTTTGGAAGGAAAGATTGTTGGTAAAGAGTTGTTAAGGCGTGTGACAGAAATCAACTTGCTCTGAACAAGTTTCTTGCCTTGTGTCAAAAACTGTTTTGATGCACAACTCCACTCATGTGTCATAGTGACACACTATTCTGTTCATTCTGAAAAAAGGCTTATGCACAAGATTTGCTCAAACTGTGGGTGCATGGAGTGGGTATGGCATCACTTCAAAGCGGCTCCAAATTGATATTTTCATACTGATCTACTCAACACCAGCATGAATTTTGCTAACTAGTTTACAGTCCAATAAAATGGACCTGAAAATGACCTGTAGACAGTTAAAGACATCATACCAGCATTTCACTAAGGTTTTAACATCTGTAAAAATGTTTGTAAATGTAACTGTAGAATATGTTAGACATGGAGATTAAATACTACTTCTCTATCCTTTTTTCTCGCTCCTTCAGTGGGGTAAAGGAAAATCAAATTTATATTGATAATCAGCAAAGGCAAACTCCTTGTAAAAGATGGAGCGGGCAACAACCCTGCTGCAGCAGCAATGATGCCTGTGTGGACACACAACAATTTCAGCAATAAAGAGGTCAACGTAGTACACAAGTAGGGAGTGTGTCCCACCGATCTGACTTCTCCTTATAAAACTAGTCCTGCCCAGGTGTAAACATAAGCTCCGAGAGAGAGGGAGCGAGAGAGCCTTTGAATTGAATTCGAAAGAGGGAGGAGACAACACTCCTTTCAGATAGGTGGCAGCAAGGTCTGGAAGCAGAGCCACAGAGAAAAATATGGAAAGAGAATGGAAAAGAGGAAGACCAAAAAAATAAATAAAAACACGGGGAAGGGTGGGGTGTAAGGTACACCTGCTTACGTGATGAGTGATACCACCGAGCAGCCGTGCTCACACACAACCAATGGCAACAAAAAGGACACACACGCACAGTAAAGCATTAAGCATATAATTGACAAATTTGTAATTGTAATAAAACAGTAAACTTCCCTTGAAATTTTGTTATGGTATTTTATTAAGTATGTCAAGAATCTTTTCTGCATCTTCATCTCTAAAAACAAAGTTTACATATCTGCACATATCAGGCACCACAGATGCTAATACCAATGTATCTGTGATGGGCCAATATTGGCTGATAACACTGGCAATATATTAATCAGGTTCTACTTAGCAGTACTGGTGGTGATTTGTCAAAGATCGAAACTATTACACTGTCCGATGTGATTGAGCAGCAGTTTTAAACTGTTATCATAAATGACCATTTAGTTATACTTCATCACTTCAAAATGGCTTTGTTAGTTTTGAAAATCAATTTTATTTTGAGCCTATATATTATGGTATCTTACAATATGTTAAGCTAGAGCCACTGGTTATAGGTTGAGTTTTCCCCTAAACAGCTGGTTTAAAACCTCTAGGAAGCATCTTAACAACAAGCACCTACATCGATGTATCCCTTAGCTGAGACACTTTTCATGTAGATATGAAAAGTCCATACGTTTGATGTTATGTTGTATGTTTTCAAATGTAAACCCCCAGTACAGGACTTTGTCAAGTATTTGAATTCAAATTCCACTTCTGGCAGGAAAATCACAAGTATATAGTTTTCTCAAAGCAACCATCCCTCTTTAAATTGTGCAAACATATTTGAGAATATGTATAAGCAGCAGTATTAGGGGTGCAATGGATTAACTTGCAGGTTAATCAGTTGTAACCACCCAAGAAAAAACATGCACTCATTGAAAAAAAAATAAAAATAAAAAATTAGGAACTTTTACATCCACACACCAGGACATAGACACACACACGCCCTTTTAAGATAGAAAAGGTGGCACATTTGCTCTAAGGTAAGGGCAGCAATGTGCTGTCTTGTATTTCTAAAACGGAGGCGTAATATTCCTCCTTTTCCAAAAGTAAACAGTGCCAAAGAATTTGTCATCGAAATAAGAGCTTTACATTGCACCCCATTGGAGTTTAGAACTAGGTTCTTAGCAAGGGGCTTTTAATTTGAAAGTAGTGACCGTTCCTAGCTTGCCGCTACACAACAAGCCAACACAACCAAACAGCTGCAGAGACTGAGGAAACACTACTATCTCCTGGATCTCAGCGGCTGTCCAGTTGCTCATCTTGATGTCTGCAGATGAAGTGATGGACTGACTGCTGTGATCAGCCGTTTCCTGGTTTTAAAACTCCCCGGCTATGGGTCGCATAATAGTGCACGTCATCGCCACCTCCTCCCATCTTACGCAGTGGCCGGCACATTTACGTCTCAGATTTAGACAGCAGTCGAGGCGGAAATAAGTGTACCTTCTGAGGCGGCAAATTGGCGGACCAAAACAGAACCCCAATTTGCCACCCTCCGTCTAAAACCGCGGACCTAGCCGCAAAAAGGATGGCCAAATTGTCGGCTTGCTGCCCAGTATAATAACGGCTACACACACACAAACACCTCCTGTATGTGTTCAGAAAGTGCTGTATTTGCACACATATCTGCAGACAAAGCCAGGTGCCTACATGCATGTCTGACTTCTTTGTGTGTACTGCAAACAAAATACTCTCTCTCTCTCCCTCTCTCTCTCTCTCTTGGGTGTGGCAGCTGAGTGCTGGGTTATTTATAGATGTGCTTCCTCAGAGAGAGGTAGATGGAGCGAGCAAGAGAAAGAAAAGAGAGAAAGCAAGGTCAAAGGAGAGGAGTGAGCTGACTGGACAAGTGAACCACCTGATTCTCTCCACATCACTCATACATGCGCAACTTCTGAAACTGAAACCAACAGTGATGAATGCATCGGATTTTCATTATTTGTCACTTCATTAGGACCAAGTCAACCTGCACATACTATCCTTGCCTTTAATGCACACTGTAACCCTTTGAACCAGTCAAACCTTTAGGGCTGTAATCAACCAAAGAAATCCTTGGTCGACCGCGAAATTTCGACTGAAAATCGAGTAGTTGACAAAATCGACTAATAAACATAAAGACTAGTAGTGTATTTGCTTTAGATTAAATCATGTTTAACCCTATTATTTTGCACTGAAATTAACTGAAATTAAGAGTCTGTCGGCTCTGGCAGCGTTTTGCATCACGTGCATCTGTGCAATATCATAGCCCAAGCGTGGTCTGGGTGTATCTAGGGGATGCTGCTGTTGCAGGTGGGTGCACCTGCAGTTATAAAATGATTATTAGACTAAAACTTTGAAAGATGCCACTTCTGATATGTTCATATACTTAAAATGGATGGAGCAACCTAATGTAGACAAGTTAGCTTACCGTTTGTAGGTGATATGCCATGTTTGTAGTCAAGCTGTGAAATACAATCTATTGTTTGCAAATGTTGCATTCGACTTTTTTTCCATTCTCCATTTTAATAAAATGCTGCCACACTGCTGATGTATTGGAAGAATAGGAATGACTGTAAATGAAACACTTAAAAATATAATTTAATATATATTTTTATTTAATTTTAATTTTATTAATCAATCAATCAATCAATCAATCAATCAATCAATCAAACCACCGACCAAGGCTTTCCAGTACGTTCTTCAATCTGTCTGTAGTGGATTGGGCTAATCCAAAATAGTGAAAACAAGAGGGGTGCTTTGAAGACACACTGTTACCTGTGTTACCTGTCTGAATCTTGGTCAAGCCAGAACGTATCGACCGATAAATCGACCAGTCGACTAGGAGATTACAGCCCTACAAACATTATACTTTTTCTGAGAGTCAGAGCTCCAGTCAAAACACCTGCTGCTGGAATCAGATTGTTTATAAACTATCATATAAACTATAGTTGATACAGCTTCAAGTATGAACTAGTAATCACCAAAATCAGTGCAAACAGGAAATGCTAGAAGCAAATGCAGCAAAAATAACAAAATAGGCTGGCCCATGGTCAAGATCACTGCAAAATTTTACTTGATGTTTACAAAAAACAAAAAAGCATTATGGGAAGCATGGGGGGCAAAATCTCTTCATGTTTCTGATATGTAAATTAATTGAGAAAATAATGAAAAGCAAAACATGAATGGAAATGTGACCGCTGTTGCTGATTTCTCTTTTTGTTTGCTTTTGCTTAAGAGAAGAAAGAAGAGGAGAGGGGAGGAGGAGGGGAAAGGGCAGCGTTTTGGTCGGCCTAAATAATTTTGCACTATGGATGCTTCATATCTAGGTCAATTACTACACCCGCCAGTAAAGCAAACAAGCAGAGAGGAAAGGACGCCTTATAATAACATTACATCATTTTACACACTTACACACACACAGCAAAGCATCATAATAAATGATAAATTTAACGATAAAAAAAACAAAACAGACATTGACAAAAAGCATTGGGCAAATGTCAACCCTTGAAGCAAGCAATGCTGAGCATACACTTGTCACATTCACCCATTCATCACACAGTGATGGCAGAGGCTACCATGCAAGGTGTTCATCAGAAGCAATTTGGGGTTCAACATCTTGCTCAAGGATACTTCGACAGGCACCCGCAGGAGTCAGGGATTCAAACCAGCGACCTTCCAATTACTGGATGACCCGCTCTACCTCTTGCGCTAAAGCCAACTGTAAAATATGCAACATCCTGTTGATCCATTTCGATACAAAGACAGTAAGTATTCTACATGATCAGACTGTTATTTCATCTTGGAGGCCAGCCCATCATGGAAGAGGGGCACCGAGACAAGCAACAGCTGTCAATTAATGACAGTTGACAGATTCCTTCCAAGATATCAATGACATACAAGACTGTCATAAATGTAAGAAACAGTGCATTAACAGTTTGACAATATTATAATCGGTGTGACTGGCAAAGGACAAAAAAGTGGGAAAATATACGGCGCACCTATCATGACGCGGCAACAGTGACCCCAAACCCCCCCCTTACATTAATGTTAATGGCACCATGACAAAAATGATCAATGGATTGCGTCATACAGACCAGACACACGGTTTGACTTTCTACAGGGACTGACTCATGACAAAAGAAATTTATGAAATTCATTCCATGCCAAACTTCATTTAAAATCATGGCACCTTAATGTGTTAATGTGCCAAAGACAACACAGCACAGAGGAAAAACAAAACATCAGTCCTCAACCCTGTGCTCAAGTCAGAATGTCAGAAAGGAGGAAGGATGATGGGGGAGAGGAAAAGATGAAAGGATACACTCCTCTTCAGTAGGAAAGGGTTGGATTCGAGGGAGGTGAAGGGAAAAGAAAGAATGAAAGAGAAAATAGTTGCGTGATTGCAGTGGTCCACCATTTTAGATTAGCAAGTGAATGGCCGGCAGCCATTATTATGCGAAATTAACCTGCGAGCTCCAGGCTGCCACTCAAGATGGAGGAAAGCCTGACAACAGATAAGAGCTAGTTTACACACACACACACACACACACACACACACACACACACACACACACGGGGGTGAGAAACGACCCCCCCACCCCCACATTTCCTCTGCCGTCAGAGTTGCGGCTTTGGAGTGGTCAGCAGTATGGCCTTCATTATCATTATACGGCATTTTCCGCCACAAAGATTACTAAAACCCCCTCCCCCAACAGCAACCACCCCCACACACACCTCCCCCAGCAGTGACCCCTGCCTGCTGCTTTGGCTCCCTCTTCCTTGGGATAAAAGGGGCCGAGGGGAAAGAGAGAGAGGGGGCAGACAGACTGAAGCTTGGGACAGGGGGAGGGGGGATGGAGGGGGAGAGAGAGAGAGAGAGAGAGAGCGAGCGAGAGAGAGAGCAAGAGAATCCTGACACATTCCTCAGTCTGATCAAATTTCCACCTTCACAATGAAACCACCTCCGTCTCTCTCATACACAAATGCTCTCCACTCCTCGCCTCTGCACACCTCTCTGTGATTTGACAGTTTGCAACAGAGAAAGTGCCCAAAACAAATAGCACTGCACACTACATATGAGGAACATAGTAAGATCTGGACAAGTGTTGCTCAAAACATAGAGAGAAAGCCAGAAGTGATAAAGCAAGAAAGTAAGGGGGAGAAAGCCGAGTGATAAGACCAGAGCACTGTGTAAATAGGAGTTAACCAAAGCTGATGGACAAACAGTGCGCGATGACACTTAAGAAAAACGAATTACTGGGTTAGTCCGACTAAGATCAGATCTTTAAGATGCATGTATACACCTTGGTCTGACTGAAATCGGACCAGATTGGATTTCTCATTGTCGAAATAAATCACCCAGATTATTCGAATCATAGTCGCATTACTCCTGCATGTGTACGTTCCAGCGGATCGGATCGGATTTTTGCTTTCTGCACAGGCGCAAGATTTTTCCCTGGGGCCGTGAGCCGGAAGTAGACAGACGGCGGCGGTGTCTTTCCTCCAAAATCACTGCAAGAAAGAGCACAATTGTGCATCTAGTTTGTGTAATTATGATGTACACCATATACCAAATGTACAAAGATGTAGCTTTGTCTTGCTCTTCGTACGCCATCTTTCTTGAATGCCGAGCCAGCTGGTGACATAAAGAGGTCAGCCGGAGGTGTTTGTTACCACTAGTTGAAATGGGTACAGCGCCACCTAGCGTACCGGGGTATGATATGCTCTGGCCCATTAATCCGATTTTCTTACCAGCATGTATACTCGGATGATTGCAGTTGTCTGATTGAGTGGCATAGTCGAACTATGGCTGTAATCTGACTAAGCTGTGCATGTAAACGCACTGACTGTTATGTGCCACATGATTGATCTCGTCAGTCTACGTCTTTTGGGAGGAGGTAGACTAACTTTGTCTAGAAGAATAAGCAAAAACAATTCAATGGAAGAGAGGATGCTAAATGCTTCAGTATATTCATTTTATCAACAAATCCCAAGAAAGGAAAAACCAATGATGACTCAGATTTGAGATATATCAATAAAATATTTTTGACTTGATTTTGTAAAGCTTTATATCATCATTATTAGGGCTGAGCAATATGGCCTAAAACTGAATCTCCGTTTTTTTCCAAACCAAACTCGACTTTGACTTTTTTAAATCGATTTTTTTTCCTTCTAAAAAACGAAAAATGACAAATTATTAAAAGCATTGCTTTTATTCTAATGCTTTGATTGTAAACTAAATTGCCCTCCTCTTTAAACAGTGTGCCTTCAAACTCCTTTGAAATAAAATGTGTCCCTTTTTGATAAAATACTTAAGTAAACATACATTTAACATGTCAGATTGCTTGCTATTATAAAAACAGATCAATTTCCATATTGGGATTGATAAAGTGTGAACATAACTTTCAAATACTTTATTTTGGAAAAAGTACTTTTGCTTTACAAAAAAGTATTTTATACCCCTGAAGATATCGCTCATGTCTGTGTGTGCCTCAAATATCTCTGCCGATCAGGAACAGACTGACCTGAGATTTTCAACATGGCTGCTGCGTGGTTTAAGGGTGTGCAATGTCTGATTTGTTTGGACTATAATGACCCCGTTAATAAATTATTTCATAAATGCTTTACCAATTCCGCTAGCATCGTCATCCATAGCCATCATAGCCACATGCGCACCAGAGCTAATCACTGCACGCCATTGCCACGCCTCTCTCTTTCTTCCCACGTGCACTCCATGCAGGCAATGCCTCAGGCTCAGGTCTCTCTCAGCTGCTTACTGCCTGCTCAACATTCAGCCGTCTCCTCATCGTTTTGACTCACAAAACAAAAAAACGACTATACTACAACAAACACTACATAACACACTGTACACTCCAAACACGCTTTAAGTCACAAATCTCTCAACTCAAAATTTGCTGTGTCTGTCGTTGTCTCTGTCACCATCACTGCTGCTGTCAGTCTCCCGCCGACGTCCCACCCACAACTTCCCCTGTTCCCCAGCAACCAAATCACGTGGTTTGCCATACAATTTCGTGATAGGCTGGTGTGGTACCTTTTTCCACCAAGAGGAACGTGTCTTTAACGCTTCCTACTTTGGTGACAAAAGCCTGCTTTTACTGTTTCTTCCTGCACCAGACACAAAGCAAACGTGACAGCAATGTTCGTCAGGCGCGTCCGTCGAGTCAGGAGATGGGGCGTGGGGGTGGGCTAACTGCTAGCTACATACGAACATCCACAGATGCCGATTCAACTTTGTTGTCCTCGCGTATCCGGATCTCCTCAGACCCGAATGGACTCGGTCCGGACTTGTTTAGTCTCATTGATCCAGTCAGTTTAGATGCACAGAACAGGACCAAACCATGGGCAAAGTCCCGATCCAGCTCGCGCCGCTGCAGGTATAAATCATCATGTTTCTTAAGGTGTGTTGTGGGGGTGAGCTCTGGAGTGCGCGTCCAAGTCTGTTCCGGTCTGAGGAGATCCGGATACACGAGGAAAACAAAGTGGAATCGGAATATGTGGATGTTCGTGTGCAGCTAGCTGCTAGCCCACCCCCATACAGCCCACCTCCCGAGTCGACGGACACACCGGCACGCCCAAAACCGAACTTGGGGTAAATAATGTCTTTTTCGTGAACATTGCCGTCACGTTTGCTTTGTGTCCGGTGCAGGAAGAAATGGTAAAAACGGGCTTTTGTCACGGAAGTGTCTGCAAGCAGCAAGTTTGGTTGCTAAGGAACTGGAGAAGTTGTGTGAGGGACACCGGCGGTGATACAGACAGCGACAGAGATGGCGAGTTTTGAGAGTTGAGAGATTTGTGACATATGGCGTGTTTGGAGTGTATAGTTAGTATGTTATACAGTGTTTCATTTAGTGTGTAGTGTAGTCGTTTTTTTGTGTTGTGAGTCAAAACAAGGAGGAGACTGCTGAATGTGGAACAGGCAGGAATGAGCTGAGGAGCCCGGAGCCTGAGGCGTTGCCTGCATTTAAATGTAAATAGTTACATATAACTTTGTAAATTTCAAAAACTTATGCACAAATTTATCAAACAATTTATAATTGCATTATAACTAATGCAAGTAGTTCATTAACCTCTTAAACCCGAGCGCCCCCGTTACCGGGGGCAGCTGCACATGCTGCATCATACATCGTATAAGGGCATGCTAACCATGTAGTAACATATTCATGCAGCACACAGATGAAACAGGAAGAAGCTTGGCTAAAAGCTCATGATAACCATTTCACCTTATTGAAACAATAGTCCGACACCAAGCAACTAAACGAGCACCTAGCAAAAACATGCTAACGGCGCATGTCCGCAAAATCGGTGCTAGCGATTATGCTACTTCATGCTAATGATACATATAGCATATCATTTTGGGAAGGGACTCTTGGCAGGCTGTCATGTTGTTGTGTTTGTTTCTCTGTGGAAAGTAAATGAAGGAGGTGTGTGGAGCACACTATGAACTACGGGAGCCCAGCAGCAGCGGAGCAAGTTAGAGAGAAAATTGATTTTCATTTTCAAAATCCTCTGAAACCACAAACTCGAATTTAATCGATTTTACCAATTTATTGCCCAGCCCCAATAGTTACACAAAGAATGGTTCCATAACATTCCTCAATGAACTTACACACTAATGTGTTCACATGCTTAAAAGCTAATTCCCATGGAAGACAAAGCTGTAGCCATGACAGCAGACAATGCTTCATGAATGTTGTATGGATGTTGCTGCAGAGACTACAGCATCTAAAACTCGGATGCTTCACACACATGTTTAACTCAACAGCACAATAGATCTCCACAATCAGCACAGTTTCAAGGTGAGCACCCAAGATTAGTGTCACCATCTACTATCTGACAAATAATGAAATACGACCACAATCTCCCCATCTGTTCCTGAGTTTGCGGAACACTGTAATACCAAAGTGAAGTTGACCATTGGATATAAAATGTTATCATGCAATCCTTTGTATACATTTGTGTGAGATGTGATAATTAGCATCTTAAGACTTGAGGCCACAGGGACCTTTGAACTCCAAAATCTTATCAGTTTATTCATGAGCCCAAATGGACATTTATGATAAATCTGTGGAAATTCCATGGAAGTGTTGATGAGAATGGGGCAGTTCATAAAAAAGACAATTCCACTGTGTTAATGAGGAGCCGAATGAAGAAGGTTAATAATGTTACTTTCCAATTGACCTGCAAAACTAAGCTGACAGTAGTTTTAACCCTGCTGACCAATGTCCATAGAAGAACGTGTGATTGGTTTCCAGATCTGCCTGTTCTCACAGACACACAGTCTGGTGTTAAACAGCTCAGAGCTTGTGACCCCCCCCCAGTTCCCCTTGGTTGGTCGCCTGAGTAATGGATCTAGTGACTGTTTCGGTGTTAGTGTGCAAGATTGTTTGTATGTATATACAGTTTCACAATGAGTTTCTGATATCAAAATGTAGGCTACTCATTCATTTTTCTTTGATATTCCAATCACTGCAACCTATTTGGAATATTTACACAACCATGTACATATTAGAATGCTTAGAATGTGCAGTAGAGAGTCAACATATTCACACTGTTGTCCTCCATCTGCTGGTGTCCTCTTCTTACCACCTGACTTTGACCCCACCTGGGGTTTGATTTGTTTTTGTGTATGTGTTCATATGGAACTGAGAGCATCACACTTCTATTTGCTGGTTAATAGTGTTTGGAACACGATACAATTTGACTAATTTCCCTCGCTAGTTTACATTTTGACAGCTTTTTACACTGAAAAAACAGAAAAAAAACAAACACACAGTATTGTACTTGTAATGCTGCTCCTACCTGGTTTTCTTGGGGGTCTTGGTCTTGGAGCTCTTGGTTTTCTTCTCCTTGGGCTCTTTGGGGGTCCTTGGTGTTTTGGGTGTCTTGGGCGTCTTGGGCTCCTTGGGCTCCGTCTTCTCCTTTGGTTTCTTTTTTCGTTTTTTCTTCTCCTCCAAGGGCGTTGAATTCCCCTCTACAATTCCTGTACCAGTAGCCTGTTGACCCGTATCACTTCCTGTCCCAGGAATTTCAGACTTGCCTTCCTCTCCTTCAGCCTTCTTTCCTCCCTCTTCTTCCTCTTTGTCCACTACTTTCGCCTTCTTCTTCCTCTTCTTTTTTGGCTTGGTCTCCTGGTCGCTGGGATGCTCTGTGCTGATAGGCTGGCCGGGGGCACCAGTGCTGACTGGCAGCCTGTCAGGAACCATCATTGAGGCATCGCCTGACGGGTCAGTGGGGGAATGCTGTGGATGTGGGGGATAAAGACATTAGTTTAAATTTCTCAACAAAAAAGTTTTGCTTAAAACGTTGGAAAATAGACTGAAAAGCCATCTCCCCCACAACAACAACAGTAGTCACTTTGCTGATATAACTTAAATAGCTGATAGTACTGTTTTAATCGTACTGCAAAAATAGGCAGCAACACCTTTGGAGTACCCAAATGATATGGATCAAAAGAATAGCAGCTAAAAATATTGGGATATTTCACAGACACATCATCCAGCCCTCATTTGCAGCTCAAAAAAAAAAAAACTTGAGATTTTTTGGGATTTGCATGAAAATGACTTCAGTGATTTCTTAAGGGTCAAACGTACTGCTGGTTAAAAAACCAGCTAGTAAATTAGTCATTTCAGCTTTAAAATGAATAATACAAATATGGACCAGTGTGAGTACATGTGCCATGAAATGTGTTTTGCTTGCCACCTCAGCCTATCAGTCAATACTGCCATACTTTTTGCAGGCTAGGGGTTGAATTTGTCAGCAGCAGCAGACTACATAGCAGCGGGGGAAAGAAGATATCCATCCATGCATGCACACCTCCTACCACCTCCTCCCTCTCTTCGTCCTCTCTCCTCGATTCCCCGTTGCTGCCCCCCCCATAACCTTAATAAAACAAACAAACTGACACCTCATTCTTTTTTTTCTCCTACTTTGCTCTACTGCAGACTAAACCTCCTCTTCTTTCTCCTTTTCCCTTCACCTCCTCATTGCTCCCAAGTAAGCTTTCTGTGACAGGCAACTGGTTACCAGCTGTTGGGAGCCTCTCCAGCTGCCTCTCCACCCTCTCCCTCTCTTCCATCTCTCCCTCATTCTCTCTCTCCAGCTGCTCAGGGTCCCAGTAGCAGATGGGAAATCAGGCATCATGACACGAATAAATTATCTCCATACTTCAAAAAGGCACAGCAAGGGAGTGTGTGTGTGTGTGTGTGTGTGTGTGTGTGTGTGTGTGTGTGTGTGTGTGTGTGTGTGTGTGTCATATGAGAGCGAAAGAGAGTATGCCTTTGAGAGAGTGTGTATGTGTAATGCACATATGCACTTTGGTGTGTCTCAAAGTGTGTCAACGGGGAGTGTGTGTGTAAGCATCAGCAAGTTTATAGCAAAATGCCCCGGCAGCAGCTCCCCTCTGTGTTTATACACACACTTAGCATAGTTTGGGTGTGTTCATGTAGAGGAGAAAGGAGTTGGGGCAATCACTGGAAGTCCACTTCCATCAGGAGAATGTTAATGTGCACACGCACATACAATTTCACACCAAACCACTGCAAGGTCACGCATCACACAAATCTCTGCACACAAACACCTGCTGACATACACGTAAACTGAGCCATTACACATGCAAAAAAGGAGAGAGAGAGAGAGAGAGAGAGAGAGAGAGAGAGAGAGAGAGAGAGAGAGAGACAGAGAGAGAGACAGAGAGAGAGAGAGAGAGAGAGAGAGAGAGAGAGAGAGAGAGAGAGAGAGACAGAGAGACAGAGAGACAGAGAGAAAGAGAGACAGAGAGAGAGAGAGAGAGAGAGAGAGAGAGAGAGAGAGAGCTGGCCTCCTGCCAAGCTACCACGATAATCAATCACACGAATGACAATGGAGACACAGACACTACACACATGCGCACATGGGTCCTGTGTCAGATCTTGTGATGGGCAAGGTGAATTTAGCTTGCTGGTGTGATGACTTACACTGGTTTAAATGCAGTTCTCTATCAAGAATGGAAAAATCTGCCCTCTCTACTGAAGCACCATCATAATCCACTTCCAAAAACAAGTTGGAACACTCAAAATAACTGAATTTAATACAAAATATTCATGAAGAACTCAACAAATCACTCACACCAACAGAATGGCTTTGCCTCCAATATGACAGACTCGGGAGAGATGAAGAGGGTTGGGTTTCATGTCTCAGAGGACAGAGGGGAGGAGGAAGGTGAGTGAAGAGGGGCAAGGAGGCTGAAGGAGGGAAGGACAGACAGCTGTAATAAGAGTGACATGAAGGGTTAAATCCAGCAGGCAGAAACACTTAAGATTCCCAACGGATTGTAGTGAAAGGAAATCCTGTTCTCATCCTTCAGCCTCTCCCCTGACTCCCTATCCATTCATCCATCCATTAACTCCACCCTCCATCGATACAAAACTGCGGTTAACTATCGCCAACCATTCAGCAGTTTAGTGTGGTCCGTCACACTGTCACAAGAGGAAAGACCCATCCAATAAAATCAGCGCAGTTCTCTTTGAGTTCTCTCTGCTCTGTATTTGATTTGCCTCTTCCTATTGCATAAACACTCCGATGTATGATTATTCACACCATTCTTATCAAATTCTGATTTGATCAGGATCAGCTACGGTCATGTTGAAAGAAAAAACACTTCGTTTCACCACTGGTTCTATGTATGATATCTTAACCAAAAAAGATAGGACTATTCTTTCTTTCCATGCAGAAGCTGAAAATTCAGTCATGACCAGGCTGCTAGTGATTGCTTCATTGTGTTAGACTTCCTCATTGCATGAAATTATTTTTGCATAGTACTTATATTACTGCATCATAATGCTTCTTTGTGAGGTGAGGTGTGGCTGCATCTGTGATCACTGGCTTTGGTCAGTCAGAGGCAGATGAATACAGAGCTGGCAATGTAGAGAAACTTCCATCTCTTTCTACAAATCAAATGGGCATGGTTGCATGCATCTCTTGATATTATAGTAGATTAGATAGATTAGATAGATGCAACGTCCGATTCCGACTGAGTTTGAACAGTAGTGACAAAGTAGGCTAAAGCAAGTAGTGTGTATAATCACTGACTGCCAGAAGGGGGAGAAGTTTTATTGTGAAACTTTTCTCTAAAGCACAAAACAACCTACATTTAAAAGTCTAAATGAAGGCAGTTAGTAGCAGTGGTATTTTTATAATTTTGGGAACATGAACAGTAGCTCCAAATAGCCAATAACAATACCCATTTGACAGCCCTGACAGATAAAAGAATCATTCAGAATATACAGAGAAGGAAGCACATCCTCTTGCATGTCTTACCTCTTCAAAAGAGAAATGGGTTTATAATAAAAATCCAAGATGAATCTGCTCACAGACAGCTAGCTTGGCAAGGTGGTCGCACTGGTGCTTGTATCATCTTTCCTCAAAGAATATAAAATGTGTCATCCTTTCAAACCAAGATGCAGCCAAACTGATCTGCTGTAGCTGTCCATGGAGGATTTCCACATAATTTGCAATTAGGTGTCCATTGTTCTGACAGGACTGATTAGATGTTCATGTCAGCAACATTGCTATACACCTGTTTTGATGAACATGTCAAGTAGGCTCAAGTTTGGCTTTAAAAAAAAAAAAAAATTTACTCGAAAGAATGTTGTTCTAAAGGGAGTCCCTAAACGTATTCAGCACTGAACTGCAACTTGTTTTTGCCCATCTTTTTCTCCCAAGCTCTGTTTTTGTAAAGAAATATATTAAAGCCACCTAGTATTCTGTCAACCAATAAATAGCTGTTTCAATGTGATGAAATCCACACAAACAGAGACAACTAAATATTAGAGCAACGGTGAGTTCAATGGTATAGTAGCTTGCCGACAGCATGCATGAGCGGGGGAGGGGCGAGACAGGCATGTTATATGTCAACTGGAGTGCTGCACGCAACTCTCTCTGTGTGTGTGTGTGTGTGTGTGCGCGCGTGCGCGCGCGCGTGCATGTGTGTGAGTGAGAGAGATGTAGAATAAAGGTCACAGCACTATGATAGAGCTGTGACCTTGAGCTGCTGAAGGCAAGCGTGAGTGTGTGTGTGCATGTGTAATAACCATGCTTTGAGAACAGATGGAGCTTAGAGAACCAGACATACAGTCATCATGACTGACTGACCAGCTTGATGTGTGTGGCTCTTTCTAACAAGTCATCATGAGGCACTGAGAGAACTCCCTTCCTGTTCTGCGGACACACGTACCACTCTGAGCAGTCTTCTAGCTAGGTGATACCATTTCCCCAGGCACATTTGCCATCCCATACCAGACCACACTAGCCCAAGCCAAACTGTCTGTCTGTGTGTGTCTTAGTGCGTAATGACAGGGTCTACTGGATCTGCAAGGACCAGGGCTCACCAACCAACCAAGCTAGGTCAGGAGTGCTGGATAAATTAAGTGTGACGGCTGAAATGTCAACCACAAAACGCAGTGACGCAGGCCTGGAGATGGGGTGGGGGTGGGTGGTAGTAGGCAAGGAGTGGGGAGTAGTGTGAATGAAAATGGAAGGGAAAAAGGGGACTAGATCTGTATGGGTGTGTGTTGCCACAGGGCTGCGATTGTGTGTGAATAGGTCAGCGGAGAAAGGGGGCTTTGAGCAACAAAACAAGCTAATGGAAGCTGAGGGCACATGATGCAGGCAGCGGCAATGGTGCATGCTCACACACAGAGGTTGCCACCTGCTTTACTATGGCCTTTTTCCACCAGCATTTGCACAGAGTCAACCAAACAGTTCCAGGTTGCCTAGTAGGGCTGAGCTGTGCTCAACCAAATTCCAAGCTGGCTGCAGAGATGTCTTGCAACTGCAGCCAACCTGTAACGAGCCCGTACGTCCCCCTCTAACTATTGTGTGCTCCAAAACGATACTCAACTCATGTCTGTGCTGCAAAACTCAGAGAAAGATGTTCTGAAAAGTCGGGTGCGTTCAGCCCTCTGTACTGATGTAGCTTCTAATTTAATCTCTTTAGTTTCTTTCGCCCCGCTTGTCCTTTCGATCATCTGCTGTGTTTTACTGTATAGCTCAAGATAAAAGCTTTTAAATTATTAAATGACAGGGAACTTTGACAGCAGCAGTTCTTCAGTAGTACTGGCTGATCAAGACAAACGCATCATTCATTTAAGACACACCTTCAAGCAGGTGGCCAGTTGTGGTGAAAATGCAAATCTTTGCCGCATGGAATCCAGCAGAATAGCCAGGCTGGCAGATGTAATGGGAAAATGCCACCAGAGATCCTGGACTCCCTCTCTTAAGATCTTTGCTTGCCTTCCCAACTTCTTTCCTCTTAGTGTTTTCCCCTCCCCCAATATCTTAATCAACCCCCATCTTGTTTCTCCTCACTGTCCCCCGCCCCTTTTCAAAACTGCCCGTCTCTCTGCACATCCGGCCACACAACATTAACTTAGAGATGACATCCCTGAAATGGATAAGACAAAAAAGGAGACAGGCAGACAGGCAGAGTGAGAGCGGAAAGAAAGGAGACCGGGAGGAGGGAGAGACAGGAAGGGAAGTTTCCTCTACAGAGGAGGGGGACATGTGGGAGCAAGAGGAGGACAGATTATGCTGGTGGCGCCTGTGTGTGAGCACTAGTGTGTGTTGCACACATGTCTCAGGATATGCAACTCACAGGAAACAAACAGCTGCAATAATCCACCCCCCCACAACACACACGGAAACAACCACACACAAGGACGACAGCACAAGACATAAAAAGCATAACACACACACACACACTAATATGAAGGCACACACATACACACAAAACCTCACGGAACCAGTGCCCGATGCACCACTGTGTTCTCAAATGTCATGTACACACAATTACACACACACACACACACACACACACACACACACACACACACACACTTCCCTTACACTCCAAACAAACACATTCCCCCACCCACATGAAAAATAAACACTCACATGAAATACACCCACACATGAAAACAAACGCACATAGTCTTGATCTCTCTCACACTCACAGCACTGCTACCACATCAAAGAGTTTGCTCAACTGAGACTCACCTGTATGTGAGGCACTTTCTGTGGAGTAAGAGGGGGTGAGGAGACTAGATGGGAGGCCGGTGGCAGAGACGCCCATGGGTGGGGGGCCTGGTTTGGGGTAGGGGCGAGGTGTTGGGGGGGCAGGTGTGTGTGCTGCGTCTGA
The DNA here is from genome assembly GCA_030272975.1 of Sparidentex hasta. Classification (NCBI taxonomy): domain Eukaryota; kingdom Metazoa; phylum Chordata; class Actinopteri; order Spariformes; family Sparidae; genus Sparidentex; species Sparidentex hasta. The sequence continues at coordinate 69,985 of JARJLU010014313.1, forward strand.
GCATTCTGGGCTGGTGGTGCTAGGCCTTGGCTTGGGGCTTGAACACCATGTTGAGTGGTAGTTGGACCCTGGAAACCCATGGGAGTGGGCTGCTGGGGCTGCCCGCTTCGAGAGGCCTGCTGCTGGGGCTGGAGATGACGCTGTTCTCCAGTCTGGCTGACTGGAGCTTCATGAGGCCCTGGGAGCAGAGACAAGTGGCATAATTACTGACCGTATGGATGTATGTTTTACCTCCTGTCCATCACAAAGGCACTGAAATGAAGCCATGCTATACTTTTCTTGTTTTGTATTGGTTTCAACCACCAAAACCATCAAAAAACATTGCAGAATATGGTAAATAATCTGGCTGCAGTTTCTTCTATCAGTACAAACATTGTGATGCTCTTGAGCAAGCATTGAAAAATATCATCCCATCAGAAACAGATAGTAATGTCAGCTTCACACACACAGCCCCCAAACCCCGCCCCACCTTCATTTTACTACCAAACAAAAGCGCTTCTTTATCAATTAAGTCATGATGAGCCAATTTAGATTAAATGACAGATTTAAGTAAATAAAACATTACAACTATCAAGTTGCAGGTAGAGATTTACTGAATCACTTAAATACTTCAAGTATTTCAGTTGTGCATGGGCAACTGGATGATTACTGGTACTCTATCTACAGAGCTTATCATCTCTGCAACTCGGAATAATTATCATTAAAATAATATCAGAAAACACACTCGTTGGCTATTGGCTAAATGTTGCAGGAAAAGTGTTCAGACCAATTTAAACTGGAAAGAACATGCTGGTGTTAGTTCACAACTATCTGTATAATCCACAGCAACTCTAGAAGTTCAGTTTAGTATTTACATACTACATGGAGGGTATGAGAACAGCAAAGGTTAAAAGAGCTATTCTTTGTTGTAATTTCTCAGCATTAGCTCACCCAAATTATTATCTTAAAATGGTTATGGTGGCAGTACACAAAATACTTGAATGTGTACCAAGAATCAATATTCAAAGTGTTTAATGTTATATGGACGGTTAGGAAACATGTTCTCTTGTACAATGAAATTCTTCCTTTGCAGTCCACAGGACAGACGTAAAGCCAACGTCAAAGCAAAACGGGACAACACCATCAGTTCTGTGCTTACCTTGCTGCTGCTGGATCTGAGGCCTGCTTGGACCCAATTGTGGACCACGCTGCAGCCCGATGCCAGGATACATCTGTCCTGCATTAGGGGGCAGGCTGTGGGGCTGCTGGTGTTGGGTGGACAGAGGAGTTTGGGGAGTTCTCTGTGGATGGGCCAAAGCATTGGGTGGAGACTGCATGGATGTGTATCCTGCAACCTCTGGGGGTCCAGTTACTCCTGCACTAGGAGGTCTGCCCTGTTGGGGAGGAGGAGTAGGGGTTCCCATTACCCGCATGGGGGACATGGATGAGGGGGAGGGGTAAGATCCCTGAGATGGGGGGGCAAGGTGGGACTGGGGCTGGTTTTGTGACTGGGGCAGATTCTGGGGGTGGTTTAGGGGGTGCATAGGCTGGCCCTGCTGCCCTGCCTGCTGCTGCAGAGGGACAGAATGGGTCTGATGGGGCTGTGATGGGTGTGGTGGTCCAGGGGGATATCGCTGCCCCGGTTGCCCAGCTCCCTGGCCTGATCCCTGGTTAAACCTCTGGCCAAGTTGCCCTGGTCCTATGGCCTGGCTGGTGTTAGCATTAACATTTGCACTGGCACCCTGGCCCATCCCAGGTCCCATGGCTGCATACTGGCCCTGATAGCCTGGGTATTGGCCACCACCAAACCCCCCCATGCCCTGTTGGTGCTGGTGGGGGTGTGGAGGCTGTCGGGAAGGGGAGGGTGGGTATCTGGGTGTATGGCCCATGTTGGGATAGCCCTGGGGTTGCTGCTGTGGTGGCGGCTGTCTCATTTGGGCCCCCCCAATTCCAACATGTCCCAGGTAGTGAGATGCATCCTGAGCAGAGGGGGGTGCCATGCTCTGTGGAGGGTAGTGTTGGTTCATGCGAGCTGCTGTGGATGTAGGTGGGCCCTGCATTCCACCATAGTTGCCTTGAGACATCTGGTAACCTCCCATCTGGTTGGGGCCACCTCCTGGTTGTGCTGGAGGCTGCTGATAAGCTGATCTGTTCTGTTGCTGCTGGCCCCAAACGCCACCTGCACCCCCACCCCCTGCTCCTGTAGCATCACCTGGGTACCCATGATGGGGGTTGCTAGAGTTAGCTGGGTTATTATGGTAGTGGGAAGCCATGCCATTCATGGCTGTGTTCACGTTTGGTGCCGCCTGACTGGGACCATTCTGAGCCATCATGCGTCCTCCCGGGGCACCAGGTTGATCATAGCCGGTGAAGGGGCCGTGATCGTACATCTGCCCCAATTTAGGCTGCCCTGGGCCAGGCCCAGTGCCATGGATCATCCCCTGGTGAAAACCTCGGTTTCCCTGGTGCTCGTGGTTCAGAGAGGGATTAGTCTGCTGGGTCAGCGGGTTGGACTGGCCAGGAGTAGGCTGCTGAGGAAAGCAGTCTCCTAAACCATCTAATCCATCTGAGAACAGCCCTGCATCGTCCCCAAATAAACTCAACATCCCAGGGTCTGCCATGGCTGCTAGGGAGGCCTAGAGTTGGAGGGGACTGGATGGAGGGAGGTGTGTTGTGCAGTGAGGAGCTAATCAGCTAGCTGCTAATTTTAAGCCTGCTACTCCATGGTCCTCATTTAGGTTCCTGGAGAGAAAGCGGGAGGAGGGAATGAAGAAAAGCACAGCAAAGAGGGAGGGGGACAAGAAAGACAACAATTGTTATAGTGCAGGTAGAAAAAAACAAAAGGCTGTTGTCATATATGACCATGTAGCTATAGTTCATCACTTCAAAATGGCTTTGTTATTTTTGAAAATCCATTTTATTTTGAGCCTATATATCATGGTATCTTACAATATGTTTCCCAATAATCCAAAGCTAGAGCTATGGGTTAAAAGTTGAGTTTTCCCCTAAACAGCTGGTTTAAAACTCCTAGGAAGCATCTTAACAACAAGCAACTACATCGATATTAGCTGAGACAGACTTTTCATGTAGATATAAAAAGTCCATACGTTTGATGTTATGCTTAGTAGAAAAACACAAAGTTTTAAAATATAAACCCCCGGTACAGGACTTTGTCAAGGAAAGTATTTGAATTCAAATTCCACTACTGGCTGGAAAATCACAAGTATATAGTTTCCTCAAAGCAACCACCCCTCTTTAAATGGTGCAAACATATTTGAGAATATGTATAAGCAGCAATATTACCTGCTTACCAGGGGTGCAATGGATTAACTTGCAGGTTCAGCAGGTTAATCTGTTGTAACCAACCAAGAAAAAACATGCGCTCATTGAAAAAAATAAAATAAAACAATTAAAAACATTTACATCCACACACCAGCAAACACACACACACACACACACACACACACACACAATTCACATTAGCAATGCCCCCAAACCCTCCCCCACCTCCATTTTACTACCAAACAAAACACTTCTTTATTTTCCAACACACACTCAGAGTGTGTGTCAGTGAGAATTAGAACAAAAGGGCCCAGCAGATGCAACTCTGTTTGAACAGCAACAGCTGCCATCCCTGCCAACAGGCCAGAGAGTTTTTCTGTACACCATGCAGTAGTTAGCTACATGGTCAAAAAGCAATTCAGCTGGTTAACTAACCGGTCAGTCCAAACAGATGTGTGAGGGGTGGGTGATAGCAACCTGCTAGCTTCTAGTCTCTGTGTGTGTCTTTTGATCTCCCACAGTATAAAAAGGACAATTAAATTGCATAACAGATATCAATAAATCTGCCATATTTTGTGTAGAAATCTGAAAACCAAAATGACTCTATAGGTGTGTAAAAATAAAAAACACAAGAACCATGGAACTGGATAGCCAAGGCAACAGTCCACTCTGCATGAGTGAGAGGATGAAGGTAGGTGGAACCAAGCATGCATCAATGAGTGTGTGTAGGCCATGTTGGAGGCCAGGAAGGGAAGGAGGTGGGGGAGGTTTGCGAGTTACTTCAATGCACTGCAACAAACACCCAAGCCAACTTCCATCACTACAGTTCCCCTCCTCCTTCACGTTATTACTTTCCTCCCCCACAATGCACTCCTCCCTTCCACTAATTTTCCTCATCCACTTAATGGCTCACACAGCTTGACAAGTATCAGGAATATGTTATATTTGCTTAAATTACTTATTTTCCTCTTCTAATAAATATTTACAGTTAAAATGACTAAATTGTGCCCCAAAAATGACCAATTCCTTTCAAAAAAGCATCACATCAAACTTTTGCTTCTTCTAGTGACCTGGAAATTGTTACCCCTTCACTAGCATAGAGGATCTTACAATCCATCTAATGCAATCCTCAAGGAGATGAAAGGCTTCTGGATGAGCTTAGAGCAAGGAAACACTGGTGTCTCTTCACCTCCCTCACTTATATCTCTGTCTCAAATATCTCTCTAAAAACCTTGTTGGAATGAGCAAAGATGCAAAGAAGAGATATCAACATCAAAAGAACCTGGAGTGTACAGCCCGCTGAAGCACATCCCAGCATGCACTGGGCAAGTGGTGGGGCCCATTCTGGACTGCTTGCTAGTCTATCACAGAGCCGTAAGTATCTCACAGTAATTTACTGTTTAATTAAAACTGTAATCAGTAGAGTCTGTATAGCAGCATTGTAAGTGCCTGTGTTTGCATAAACCACTTCCTGTCACGATGCAGATGTTTTCTCTTCAGAGTTACTCAAAAGGATAAAAAAACAAATTTATAACAATGTAAAATAAAAACCTTATTTGTCTACCATCTGCTATTGCCAGGAACTCTGAAAGCTTTATATTCAAAATCTAACTTGCTCTCTTAAAAGGGAATTCTGCCATTTTTAAACTTGGTCTAGTAGCCACAAAAAACAGGCAACACTAGCCCCTTTAAGATAGACAAGGTGGCACATTGCAGCCCTTACGTTGCTACAAATGTGCCACCTTGTCTATCTAAATGGGAGGTGTAATATTCCTTCTTTTCCAAAAAGCCGCCACTTGGCCACCACTGGGGTAGGCGTAAACATGTGTAGTAACGTGAAACAGGAAGTTCAGCGTCAACAGTGATGCAGGTCGATTCTGTCTTCAAAATAAGAGCTTTACATTGCACCCCAATAGAGTTTAGAACTGGGTTCTTAGTGGGGGCTTTTAATTTGAAAATAGCGACCGTTAGTAGCTTGCTGCTACAACAACAAGCGGACAACAAAGTCAACTACAGAGACCAAGGAGACGCTAGCATCTCCTGGATCTCAGTGGCTTTCCAGTTGCTCATCTTGATGTTTGCGGATGAAGTGATGTACTGACTGCTGTGATCAGCTGTTTCCTGGTTTTAAAACTTCCCGGATGTGGATTACACAACAGTGCACGTCATCAACACCTCCGCCCATCTCAAACAGTTGCCAGTACATTGACGGCTGGGATTTACATAGCAATGGAGGTGGAAAAAAAAGTGTACCCCAAGTGTCAAATTGGCAAACCAAAACAGACCCCCAATTTACCGCCTTATGTCTAAATCCACGGACCTAGCTGCAAAAAAGACAGCCAAATTGGCTGCTTGCTGCCCAGTATAAAAATGGCTAATGGCTGCAACCTAATTCTTGAAGGCAAATGCAACTGTCAAAGTGGGTCCACTGAAAGTGCTGGTGGGCCTGGTAGGATATCCTAACAAAATGGTCACTTTCTGTACTTATCCGATTGACACTCAACATAACAATCTTAGTCCGTCAGTGGTAAAAACAAACCATAACTCTTAGCAGATGCACATTGACAGGTGTAGTTGCATTGGCCATTGTAGCCAATTTCACAGATATATCATAGTCAGCAACAGGGAAGGGCAGGCAAGACATGCACAGACTCGTGTAAAACATTCTTTGTTATCTTAAAGCCTTAACATTAGGACTCAGCTGTTTGTTTAAGCTCTAGCCCTTTTTAGATAGAAAAGGCGGCACATTTGCTCCAAGGTTAGGGCAGCAATGTGCCGGCCTGTCTTTCTAAAACGGAGGCGTAATATTCCTCCTTTTCTAAAAGCCCACTGAGGTAGGCGTAAACATGTGATGTGAAGCACGAAGTTGGGCTGTGAACAGTGACAACGAATTTGTCTTTAAAATAAGAGCTCTACATTACACCCTACTGGAGTTTAGAACTGGGTTCTTTGCAGGGGGATTTTAATTTGAAAATAGCGACTGATCACAGCTTGCATAGCTTACACAATAACAAGCTAACAAAACCAAACAGCCAAAGAGTCCGAGGACGGGCAAATTGGCGGCTTGGTGCCCTGTCTAAAAACAGCTATTGATTCTATGGACACATGTCATGTGCTATAACCTCCATGTGCAAATGGGACTCCCCACAAACTTAATATTTTGCCCAGGGGCAGCACCTTGCATTAGGTGTCTCATTTAAAAATGACAGATTATTTTATTTTTTGGTGATTGTTGCTGCCCCTGTCCAAGGATTATCCCTAGTAAAACAAAAACTGAACACTGACTTATTCATTTAAAACCAGGCCACAATCTTTTTTTTGAATCAGTAACCAAACCTACCGGTTTTTATTAACTCAAATCTAACCTCTCAAATTCATTTCCTGAACTTAACAAAGTAGTTTTATTGGCTAAACATACCTGAAACTGCAGCTGAACATTGCTAATATACTTTTAAATACATCAAAACAATAAATACACAAAGAGTAATCTAAAAATCCATGAAACAAAACTCTTGTTCCATGCAGAAGGGACTGGTCGAAAAAAAATAAAAAAATAAAAAAATCTTTTCCTTGTCCACTTGAACAATGCATTAAATTAGCTACAGCATTGAGTAATTTTATACTACTAGCACACTGCCCGTAGGAAGCATGTATTCCTATAGAAAAGTGGGAGGTTAAGTAGCTTTTTCATGGATGGCCAAATGAGGCTGTGTTTGAAGGTGGGACGTCAGGGATAATTGGCTATTGATGACTACTTTTGATTTTACCATTATATTTCACTTTAAAAACTATTTACCGTGCCTTGTTTGGTGTCATTATTTTCAGCACGACCTCACATGTGTGACCGTACAGTTATTTTTTCATTTTAACAAACTATACTAACACTATGGACCTAAAATCACAAAATAAAATCATAGAAGGAAAAAGATTTAGATTGTTTTACTGTGAAAACCACAGATGTTTAACGAACCAATTGTATTAGTTATAATGTGCAGTAATTGTTGTTTGCTAAATCTGTGCACAAGTTTTTTACAAATGACAAGGTTATATGTAACTATTTACATTAAATGCAGGCAATGCCTCAGGGCTCCCCAGCTCATTCCTGCCTGTTCTACATTCTCTCCACAGTCTCCTCCTTGGTTTGACTCACAACACAAAAAAACCCAACTAGACTACATACTAAACACACTACATTAAACACTATATAACACGCCAACTATACACTCCAAACACGCCGTATGTCACAAATCTCTCAACTCTCAAAACTCGCCATCTCTGTCGTTGTCTGTATCACCGCCGGCGTCCCTCACACAACTTCCCATGTTCCTCAGCAACCAAACTTGCTGCTTGCGCTTTCGTGACAAAAGCCCATTTTTACCATATCTTCCTGCACCAGACACAGAGCAAACGCGATGGCAATGTTCGCGAAAAAGCGTTGCGGACATTATGTACCCTAAATCCACTTTTGGACGTGCTGGCGCGTCCATCAACTCAGGAAGTTGGGCTTCGGGGTGGGCTAGCAGCTAGCTACACACGAACATCCACAGATTCTGATTTCACTTTGTTGTCCTCGAGCATCCGGATCTCCTCAGACCCAGTCAGTTTAGATGCACAGAACGGGACAGAACCTCTGGAAAAATCCCAGTCCAGCTCGCGCCGCTGCAGGTATAAATCCTCTTGTTTCTTAAGGTATGTCATGGGGATGAGCTCTGCAGCGATTGGCTCTGGTGCGCACATGACTATGGTGTGCAGTGATTGGCTCTGGTGCGCACGTGGCTATGGTGGCCATGATTGACAATGCTAGCAAAATTCGTAAAGCATTTATGAAATTATTTATTAACGATATCATTGTAGTCCAAACAAATCCGACATTGCACACCCTTAAACAACGCTGCAGCACTGTTAAAACTCTCACATCAGTCTCATCCTGATCTGCAGAGATATTTGAGGCACACATACAGACAGAGATTCCTTGTTTTTATTGAGACATATTACTTAAAAACCTTTCTTTCCTTAATGTTTGAGCAGAAAATGTCTCTAAGCCACTCAAAAATTCTCAGATGATTAAAATACACAAAATATTGGAAAACAATTTACACTCAGAACCTGGGCTGAGATGGCCACAGAGCCCGCTGAAGCGTGCACTTCTACGTCCCACGTGCTAGCAGCTGAGGAAATCTAAAAGACTGACATCACTTTATTAGGCAGCACTTTAATCAACTGAAACACTGGTTCAATCACCAATTAAATCCATAACTGATTCTGAAAATCTATGAATACATGGAACAACCAACTACATTTGTGCTTATTGCAAATCACATCATTTAACCATCTGATTTTCAGAATGTGGCAGTTCATTTAATGCTGCACTACAAACTAGTAACTGGATTAGCAGAGGGACCTGTTGCATCAAAGCACTCCCAATGTATCTACAAGTTCTGTTGGTGCCTAATTTTTACCTATGGATACGATTGGTTCTATATAAATGGAGCAAATGCGGCAATAGAGCCTCCTCATTTGGTCATTTGCTCACCCTTTGAAAAGCTTAGCTACATTTGAGTGCTAGTTCAAGTATACCATACCAATAAGAACAATAAATGTGCGTCATGTAGATGAAAGCACAGCAGGTTCAAACTTTATGTTCAGCAGTCAAAAAGCATGTATTTAAAGGAACCCCCAACAGCTGTTAGCGATTCTAAGCCCATCCTTACACCTAACATTTTATTGTTCTTGTCCGTTTTTTTGCAATCAAATAATTTAATCTAGAAAACATAAGAAAATTATAATAAATGCCTGCTGCAGATTCCCAGAAAGCAGAGTGCTTATAAAAACAGAAAATGCTCACATCTGAGAAGCCAGAATCAGTGCCTCTTTCAGAGCTCTAACTTAATTCATAAATTATGATATCTGTAGAATTCATTCAAGCACTCTTACAGTATGACAGCTCAGTACACACCCTACATCTGAAGCACTAAAGCTGTTGCCACTACAGAACTTGTTTGGCTACTACATCACTGTGGTGTAAGAAAAAGCACTGTTGAGTTACATCATTTCCTGTGCATTTCAATCACTACAGGAAGAAAGAAAAAGTTTCTGCATGTGAGCATGAGGCAGGTGAGGGTAAATGTGTGTAATTTCACATCCTTTGCAGCAAGCTAGTGTGAACGCAACCGATTTCCTGTCAGCTCAGCAAGATGCAAACAACATCAGTGCATAAATTCTAGAATACAGAATAACTGTAGCTGTAGGAGTGAGTGTGTGTGTCAGCCTCAAGCCTTTCATCAGATCAGTCCTAGTTGTGCCCAAGTAAGTAGGCAACAGAATCTCTCTGCTCCATCATGTTCTCTAAAAGTTTGCATCTCACAAGAGATACATTTCCTGCAGATTTCACCTCTGTCATCATTTACTTCTCTCCCGTCTAGTTGTTTTGTTCATTTCTTAAAATTCCTGGGTTTATTATCTGCATGGAAAAGAGAATCCTTCTGCTCTCCACAGCTTTGGTTGTTGTACTTTCTGTAGCACTTCATCTGCAGTTTCAGCGAAGTTTGAGCTCTCGTCTCTTCCTCACAGCGCACACACATATAAACACATGCACCATTTAGCATTGAGGCCCAGCTGCCACTGCACAGGGAATTAGGTGAACGGTCAGTGTGCCGCTTTAGACGCCAAATCTCATAAAAGGATGAGGCATATAGTCTGAGTCTCCATGAGCAGGGTTCCTTTGAGCTGGATCCATCTACATTGGACCTCTCTGAACTGGATGCAGCTGACCGTCTCTATCCTCTGCTTCCTCATTATAATCAATGTAAAAAATCACTGCTTTGATTAACAATCAGACAAATGTTTACTACTGAAACTCAAAAGTTGGATTAACTTAACAGTGTGCACAGTGTGGCAACTGTCAGTAGACAGTAAACTGTGCAATATGGTTCAATTCAGTAAGTAATGTCAGTAGACAATGACAGGTAACAGTGTGCAGTACTACCAGCAGTCTTAGAATACAGCTAATGATGGCAACATGTTCAAAAGCTGACAGGTTTTAAGTCCTTAGCAATATAATGTGCTACAGATGTTGTGATTACCTTTGACCTGAAGCGCTGTGGCTATAAAAAGTGTGTGTTCTTGCTAGTGCTAGCCTCTCTAGCATCCTCCTCATCTGCACAGTTTGACCAAGCCGTCTCACCGGGTGAACACTTACATTTGTGGTGCTACACTGTACTTAAATGCTGCTCTACAGAGCTTACAATCTGATTTTTGTCTAACTATCCATCCATCTTATAAAATCCAAATCTTTCCCAAACTTTTGATTTGACAGCCATTGTTGTCAGACATGTCTTATTTCCTTAGCAACGCTAGGCTAACGCTTCTGTATTGCATCTCATGAGAGTCTCGCACTGACTTTGGGAGAGTTTGATGATGCAGTGAGGAAGTAGCAGCATAGCAGTGTCACCAGATTCATAACTGTAAAATCAGGCCATCAACCGGTCACAGTACATGCAGATTGATCCAGAGGTCTGAGTATTGGTGAAGTAAAACTGATTTCAGATTGATACTGGTTAATTTTTACACCCAAATTAAACACATTAAAGAACTTGTTTAAATTTTGTGGTGAAGAAAATAACTCTGTACTCAGTCTCTTACCTCAAATACTGCTCAGCCTCTTATCCAACGATGGACCCAGCCAACAGTACAGCAGAAAAACTGCTTTCACTGCTTGAATTATGTTGATGTTGATAACATAAAAGAGCACGCCCCCTTGTTTTTCGTTATCCATATGCAGACATGCATGCTTTTCAATTAATTCACACATTATTAAATGCAGTTAAATGTGGCGCTGAGCTAGCAGTATAGCAGCGCTGCGCCACCGTTCCATTGTCTCGGGAGAACCCTGCAACTGTGTATCAAGTTGGTTTGAGAATTCATTCTCCATGAATTCAGAAAACCTGGAATCACAATAAGATGGGATAGTGACATCCCTTTGATTTACACCCATAGTCGTTTATATTTATCATCTATTAGCTGCAGCTAAATCACCATTTCATATTTCTGCAGTTGATAACAGAAACATGGACACGCTGCAGTAGAGCTAAAACAATTAGTCAATCAGTAGAGTGACAGAAAGTGAAACTAAGTGTTTAAATTGTTTTGAGCAAAAATGGTTGTTCACTGGTCCCACCGCCTAGATAGCTAGAAAGCTACTTTATTCATCCGGCAGAATATTTTGTAAATGTGAATATGTTCTGGTTTTCTCAGTCATTCGGGTATATTAAACCATACATTTATATACTGGTTTTGGAGTATCAGTCATACAAATACAATCTAAATTTGTCACTTTTCTTTGTCAATTTCAATTAAATAAAATCTATAGCAAGATGAATCATCAGTTGCAGCCCTTCATCCAAGTATGACTGCTAAATCATCTGCTTATTACCCTTGATCAAGGTCTACAATACAATGTGGTTAAAATAAGTATGCATGCATGTATTACTAGCAGTACAGCAGGCCCCAAGGCTCCTATTCTACAGTCCAACACTTACTCACTAAATCTTTTAATGTCACTGGGTAGTTTACTAACACAACTGAGAAGTGGTGATCTCTTATGTGGTTTCACAAGACCACACTGATGTTTATCAGTGTTTTCAGATATGACAGCCTGTATAGACTGAAGCTTTAAACTACATGGGTCAATTTGCAAAGAGATAATGACTTGATTTAAAAACAAACAAAAAATTGCCATTGCCTGTGTTAGAAAGCCTCCTCTCCATTATTAGTGGTGCATCAATAGCATTTTCCCACAAGTGATTCTAAGCACATCATTAAGTGGATCGCCCTCTGCTGCATAATGATCTACTTACATATAAGTCATTCATGCGGTTGTCATGGTATGAAACTTATAGTGTTCGCATCAGTTAAGTACAGAGTACTGGACTGATCTGGATTCATTTGCAGATTGGTGTTTAAAGACATACCACAATAGACCCTTTTTCACAGGAGCCATTTTGACATAACAGTAAAGTAAACACAGGTGTTACCAATGATACCAACTAAGATTCTGTTCCTTTCACGTTAAACAGAGTCACGGTGCCGCTATTGTGCTCACTTGTAAGTCTCAGCTACACTAAATGGAATGGAGCCTTCATCAATTGTCATTATTTAAACCCATGTTTACCTTCTATTTCCTGTCATTATTGCTGCCATGAAAAAGGTTTATATCAGAGTTGAGTGAACCTGTACACATTTAGATAAATGTTAAAAGTATGCCTGAAATGTCAAAGCTTTTCTCCGCATCCATTACTCAAAGAACCCATAACGAGTTTGAATTGGACCCCATGGCATTAATTATGACTGTTTTAGTTGTACATAAATATCTAGTCCTCTCATTGATGGTCTCTTCTGCTTATGTAGATCATAGACAATGAGTACTGTGTGGCATGAACACCAGGTTTCATAGTGCAGGAACAACACCATGAAACCTGGAATGAGCAGGTACGACCTGTGAAATGTGTGTAACACTTTACTACATCACACACCAGCATGTCTCCAGGTAGTTATAACACAGACCTTGTGACAGAGGCAAAGAGATGGAGGGGACATTAGTGGAAGACGTAGAAGAGAAAAAGTGTTTACACGAGTAAATCCTGGATGAACAACTTAGACATTCGTAAGAGTGAATTGCACTGGAATAAGACTAGAGGGACGCCAAGTCGCAAAACATTTTTGCATTTATTTTTGGATCCTTGCATGGTGTTCCTTTAACCTGCAGAATATTTTCTGGATTAATGCTGATTAATGCTTTGGTCTATGAAACATCAGAAACCTGTGAGAATTCTCTTCAGAATATACTGGAGCACAAGGTGATGACTTCAAATTTTCTTAATCTTACTACATAATAGTAAAGGAAAGCATTGAATTCATTAAAAAATAGATACAGATGTAACAAAAGCACCTAACCGTTGAGATAGTTTGCCTTACTGCGTTTTGTAACCCAAAGCAAACTATATCTCAAAATAAAACCTGAGATAATGTATCAGGACTTTGACCTCAGGATGGCCAAAAGTTTTATTACCTCATTTAAACAAAGTCAGAAAACATATGAAAAGGGTTTGGTTCTGATACTACTGGATGAAGGCACATGTGCCTGTGTGTTTAACAAAATCATTTACAGCTCCACAAGTTCCACCTCGCGTCCAACACGTATAGTTTTAGCTGACTTGATATGTTAGCCAGCTAGGCCATGGAATTCACACCAACCATGCTGCTCTGTCAAACCACCATTATCAGGGCCAAACATTCAAGCCAAGCCGAAACCACAGAATATCACTGCCAAGTTAGAGCCACTGAATGGCTTTTTCTGGCAGCCAGTGACATTACGCAGTCATTCACTGTAGTGCAGTAGAGATGGGTCTTCATTTAACAGAAACCCAAAGAGAAACTCTAATGAAAACACTCATTTCCAACCTCATCAAAATGAGTTTTGTGCTGAAACATACACATAGGTTTCTGTTCAAAGTACTGGACAGCTGATCACAATATTGTGTAGCTGGAATATGGTTGTGTGAGATATATGACTGATTTTTACATTGCTGACTATTCCAATCATTATTAGCTGATAATATGAAGCCAAATTGGCTTTATTGACTACAGTATGTAGTGATATGCACCTGTTAAGGTTAATTTATGAACAACCAATAAAAAGTAGGGGAGAAGAAAAACAAGCACAGAATGCTGTTGTCACACTCTTGATGTGAAACTGCTGCATCTGGGTAGGGGGACTCATTTGTTGCATCAAGCTTGACCAAATGGCTCACAGTGTGTATGAAGTGTTAGTGTGGGGTCAAAGGAGGAAGAAGGAAGAGAGATTAGCCAACAGCAGCTCAAGGCAGTCCTGTCTGTGCTGTACAAAGTTTGGCAGCTAAACCGTCTGTAGCCTCCAGGCTTTACTACAGGAAATCTCTGCCATGTCAACAACACCATGTTTCCAGAGGGGGTGGGGGTGGGAGAGAGGGAGAGAGGAGAGAGAGAGAGAGAGAGAGAGAGAGAGAGAGAGAGAGAGAGAGAGAGAGAGAGAGAGAGAGAGAGAGAGAGAGTAACAAACTACACCAGAAGCTCTGAACACAACCTAAACAGGCTCCTGAGGAAGTGAGTGATCTCCTTCTTCCTCTGGAGAGCACGTGTGCATCCACCCACCTCCCATTGCCACTAGGATCTAAACCGCTATAATTTATACCTTTGTTCCCAAATGGAGGACAGCATGCAGGAGCTGGCTAGCTGTGTGGGTAATTACGTTCAAGTGAGGGGATGCAAGGCAGTGTGTTTGGGGCTGGGATTTGAGGCCCGGAAGGAAGGAAGGGGGGGGGGGGTCAAGAAAGCAAGAGAAAAAAAACTGAAGCACTGAAGCTGGAGAAAATCTGGTTATTTTACGCACGGCTGCTTCGTTAATGGACAGTGTGTGTGTGTGTGTGTGTGTGTGTGTGTGTGTGTGTGTGGTGAGCATGTCAGGATGTGTGTGTTTCGGGGAGGAGCTTGTCAGAAGGGAAAGGCTGTGTTTATCCAATCTGTTCCCTGCCTTTACCATGTGGTAGGAAAACCACTGGCCGGCTCCCAGTCTTGTCCCAGAGGACACAGAGGCCGACCCAGAGACAGGCACAGGAGAGGAAGAGAGAGAGAAGTAGGCCACAGGGGGTGGCCAAGGAACCTGCTAGTGGATGTGTGTGCGTGCGCACATATGTGCGTGTGCGTTCACTCAGCTAAACAACCTGTATAAAAACAAAAAAACCCCGATATCTGCCATTTGTTTTAACATTTCAGATATGGCCAGCCCTTCAAGGTCAGGTTTTGGACAAAACAAAACAAGCAACTGAGATAGCCATCTCGAGCTATAGAAAACACTGAATGACTTTTCAATGTCATCTCATCATTTTCAGACATTTAATAGGCAAACGACAAATCGATTAGTCAAATAATTATTTGATGATGAAAATAAAAATCAGTTTCAGCCCAAGGTCATTTACCCCACTGTGGTTCTTGAAAAGCCGTCACATATCCAACCGACTTAAGGCTCTCCTCTGAACTTCACGATGATGGAACGAAAGGATTTACTGCTATTCAGATAGCTGTGAAATGCCCTATGAAAACACCCTTGTGACTAGCTGACTGGTCTCCTCCACATGTCAACTCGACGTCAACAGACAGTGATGGACAAAAAATGTATTTACAATGCTGGCTGATGGTGAGGTTTTATAGGCAGTAAAGTCCATGAAATGTTTCAATTCCAAGAAGCTCATGACTAAATATATAACTTTAGTTAGAGTGATGTCTTTCCGGATCTCTATTTTTGCTGCACTTTTGGTCCGAGAATTCACTGTTTGGCTTTATCACCAGTTCAAAATCCCTATACTATTAAATATTTTGAGTAGGGGTTGACGGTGTTTCCCACACATTTGCTTATTTGTGTCGGTCCGCCACAACATCAACATCGGCCACCACATACCGATTTTCTGTTTTTGGAGCTGCGTCCTGTTCTCACTCACTCGCTCAAGACAAGCGCAGCCATCAGTGAACAGCATATGTATTCTGATACAGTGGATGGCAGTGTGGTCTCTAGTATGCTGGTAAAACCAG
>JARJLU010014318.1:0-50116 GCA_030272975.1 Sparidentex hasta
TCCCTGACAGCAACGTGAATCTCAATGTATAACATGAAATATCAGTATAAACCTTAACAGGGCCAAAGACATGCACAACAATTTGATATAAATGAAGCTAAATGAAGGCTGAAACAAAAGGTTAAATGAGAGGGGAGGAAGCATTTACTCAGTGGTAAACAAGTAATTCATCATGCCACGTCCTTACAGGTTCCTCATATGTGTGTACACTGTAGAGAAGGAGTCACTGTTGCTTTATTTTTCACTCTTGAGAATATCAACACCCCCACATCGCGTACAATTTTAGAGGTTATAGAATCGAGTCTAATTAGACCAATCATCCTTCATTTGAGTTTCACTTCTGATAGGAGCGATGAGAAAAATGCTGCCACACATAAACCAAGTTTCTCAGCAGACACTCTCTCTAGTTCTGAAGTAGAAGTGATTGTTACATCGCTCCATGCAGATTAGTAAATTGACTGTTTTTCACAGAAAGTGTCTGGAATGTGAGCCGTAAGAAAAAAAATTGAAATCAAAAACCCAGAGAACCTGTCTGTTCCTCGAAGGGGGACCCGTAGAGACTTGATGCAAATTAAAAACAGGTCGCCAATTATCCTGGAAGAGAAAATACGTCTTAGAAATCCAGGAAATAATGATTTAAAAGTAAGAAAAGATAGATAAAAAGGCTGTCTGGCTGTTTTCTACGGTTCATCGACAGGAGGAGTGATGGTCTGCAGGGGTGGTTTCTTACTCAGAGCAACTGATCTTCACTTCTCAGCCAAACTTCTGAGTGTTTGATAGAAAACATGAACATCACTGAGATATGAACCTACTGTCAGGTATAATTAAAAGTGGCTTCATCTCAAACTTTAAGTGTTCCTGAAACATGTTGTGACTCTTCGCGGAATCATTATGAAGGCAGACCACACTGACAGAGAGGCCCGATAATTCACTACTCCATCAAACAATGTGACAGTGGAAATAAACACTTCATTCTGACATTAAAAAGCCTTTTCTTCCCTAATAGTCACTAACTACTGCTTTACTTTGAACTTTTGCATTCACCATTTTATTTCAAGGGAATTCACGAAAACACACACAAACAGTTTTCATGGTCGAACCGCTCTGTGGATGATGTAGATAATATAGTTTATTCACTGTTGGATCTGGTGTCGTTGCCTTGGGGCATGTGAAGGATACTGTATATTCGTGAAATATTTAAAGCTCAAAAGAAAATACCCGATGCAATGCCTTTAAGATCATCTGTACTCCTTCATGTCACTTTTGCCATTAGCTAGAAAACCCAGACCAGAGGAAGAAGACTGCGGACCTTGACAGCAAGATGATTTTTGTGATAAATAATCAGCATGTGATGTCAGTCACTGAAACCAATCTGCTCCTTTTAGATAATCTGTTTTTCCCAAAACAATAACTAGGACATCTTACTTGTAATTTACCCCACTTCCCAGATTTTTTGAAGTCTTCCTCCTTTCTTCACTCATGTTCCACAAGACACTCTGAATTTAATCTTTCATGTTGTCATACACCCTCTAATAGATATTGATTGAAATATAGAGTATGCTCTCTTTGGAACAACCTGCTTCTATCACTATAATTATTCAAAGAACATCAGAAAAGGATCAATCAGGCAGGATTTTTACCACTCTTTTTAATATTGCTGTCAATATATGTGATGATAAAAAACAAACAAGCATGAAAAACCAACAAACAAACCAAAACTACGAACCGTGATAACATGATTGTATCAGCACACTCACTCCCAACTCATCACATGCAGCAGCTTGGTCAGTGGCCATAAGATTCAAACTATGATGTCCTACTTACCCTTTTAGTGCACGAGAGGCTCTACTTTAGCACTTCCATGTCAAATGCAACATTAGACTTTCAAAATAAAGCTTGCTGAAAAGCAGTTCATATATTGTGACATAATATGACACAACACAGCAAACAAATTAAGTTATGCCAGATCTGTCTGTCACTTACTTACGTTACGTAACTTGAAAACAAATTCTTGCTCTTTATGCTGTTGCACTGAAGGCGTGCTTCAGGAGTTGTCTCTATAGAGGTAACTACATTGTGAATAAGTAGGGCCACTGACCAGTCTGCTGTATTTGATGTGTCTGGAGTGAGAAGGGGCTGTTATATTATTTACACAGCAAGACTTTCAAATACCAGATGTAGAAAAGTTCTTCAACAACCCTGTCATCACTTTCTCAGACTAAAGCTCAGTTTTTACCGTACACCCAGCTCATCAAATGCTCTGTCTGTGCTGTGATGTCTTTGGGTATCAAAGCAATGTCTTCTGCTTTCTACTCTCTGTGCTTTAAGGCGAGCAACTGTCTCATTCTCTGCAATTCTTTGGGAAAAAGATATTGATCTTGCCTTTTAAAAAAAATAAATGCATGTTGCCTTTGTGACAAGAACACAACTGTATTCACTGTGTTTACATGCAGTTACCTAAAGCTGCCAATAATTGACATTCTGCAGTAATCTGATGAAAATGAGAAACCTGGTTTTCTTTAAGGCTCTCTGCACCTACAGTCCGCCCACAGGTCATTGTAATTAATGTGCCTGATTAGACCTCTGTGGACAGTGTAGGTGTGGACTGACTGAGCTTCAGTGGAATCTGTCCAACCTTCTGTCTAACTTTGTTGCACCCGTGAAGTCGGAAAAGTTGCACCTTGATCATTTCATGTAGTTTGCTGACCTCAGATGCACTGGGGAAAAAATGCCACGTCAAAAAGCTTCACTTCATATAAAAATCATATAAAAACACCTGACTGACAAACTACTGTCTAGTTGATTGTGTAGTGAGCTATTCTGATCAGAACATGTGTTTGGCTTTGCTTTTTTACATTTTACATATTCAAGATCTGACTACCACAATGGATCTCTGGCACTTATCCCTTTAATAATATATGTTCTATTATGTGTCTCGTCTGTCTGTTACTGTGTTTTATCAGTTACATTACTGGTACACTGGAAACAATAACAACCTTCATAAAACCTGCGATATTCTGGCAGCAGCTAAACAAATAATAGAAACAGTAATTTGCTGTAATACAACAGCAGTTTATAGCCTGAACTTTACATTGGATCTTTTTTATTTTTTGTTTTAACTTTTAAATCTTTAATTGAGTGTAGTTATACATATGAAAAATAGACAATACTTGTAAATGTACCAACAGAACTTTTACTTGATCTTTTGCTAACTTGATCTAATTTGATACATTTTCAATAAAAATAACTTAGCAAATGTATTTTCATGTGGGAAACAAAAATTATATTACATTAGACTTAAATTAAAATCTATTTTTGCAGTTCTAGATACTATACTGCATTTAAAACATATAGGGAACATCTATAAAATTACAGTTTTTTAAATTAATAATTAATAAAATGTGTCACGCGCACTAAATGAGGTTAAAGAAATGCATTTCAAAATAGCTCCACAGAAATCAGCTGACAAAGACAAAACACCTGAGAGACATGCAGCTGACGCACCTGAGGCCAGGGCCCGTATTCACAAAGGATTTTATCTTAGCGTTAGCAGTACTCCTAAATCGGACTAAACGTTTTTATGTAGGAGTTGTTTCTTAAAAGTAAGTGTGTTGATCCGGGCCATTTCGCAACAGTGTCCAGTATATTGTAACATGCGTCAAAGACAATATGTGTATTGATGGATGACAAAAGCCCTATTCACACGGGACCAGTATAACCTGGGGACCTCCAGTAATTTGTAATAATTGCGGAGGTCGTCTGTGATCTTAATCTCGTGCGAATCTGCCGTGTCCGTAATTTGTAAAGTAAAAATTCCACCGCAAATTTCCATATTTCACCAAACACAGAGGTCATTTGATAATATTAGTCCCATGCATTTGGCATCTCTGTGATTTGAGGTCGTTTTCTGTTTTTCTTAAGGTTTTTTGTGTTTTACACACCTTGTTTCTGCCCTTTTCCCAGTCGAGAATCATGGAGGCTGCGTTGGGAATCATAAATGAAAGTTTTGACAGGATTTTGGGTGCAAATTCAGGAGGTTCGTCAGAAGAGCGAAATCTCGAAAGATGACTAGATGGATTACATGCATGGCAGCATGCGGTAAGGAACATTTTTCTATCTTTCAACAGGCTCACTACTTATTATGTTAAAAATATCCATATCTAACCATTGTGCTGCTCCAGCAGGGGCTCCAGTGCGATCGACGCGGGGGATAATGTCAGTAAATTTGAGTTAAAACACAGATTTCGCTTATCCCGTGCGAATGCGCTGCATGAAACACAGACATAGTGGGATCATTTATGAATCACTTGAGGTCCCCAGGTAACACTAGTCCTGTGCGAAGAGCTGCATTTTCCCCATAGCCAAATATGGGAGTGTTGCCAGACATTTTAACTCTGGTGTTATTTTCGTTTGGATTGTTTCGGTTGGTTGGGGACGTTATAGCGTCCCTCACCAACTCAACCACAACCTCAATCCCTTCACCGTCCACCTGACATCATTTTAATAATTCCCCGTCATTCAACGTCTCTAAAACATTCGGCTGCGACTAGATCTTAGCGAGTAAGGAGTCCTCTGGACCACCTCTAAGGTCTCCCAGACTTAGGTGCTAATTTTAGGCCTAAAATGTTTTGTGAGTAACTCTTAATTTTGAAAATTAGGAGTTCTAAAGTTACGACTGACACACCCATTAATTTTAGGAGTTGCTCCTAAATTCGCCTGTTAGGAGCTACTTTTAGCTTTAAAATTCTTTGTGAATATGGGCCCTGGTGTCTGACAGGGTCTTCACATGTGTGCATGTTCAGCACATAGACATGAGATGAGTTGTGATAGAAATACAAATAATTACTGACTGAAACGGAAATAAAAGAGTAAAATAAAAGAGTATGAGTCCATAGCTACAGCAGAGCAGACGAGCGTTTGTAAAACCCAGACATGAGCACGCTGTCCGGGAAAGTTTTGCAGTCTCACAACACAGCTTGTCCTCTCACTGCAGCGTCAGTCCAAATGTTCCTACTGAAGAGCTGCAGACAAATATCATCATGAGACAGACTGGGTTCAAAAATCTGGTAAAAGGATAGAGGAGGAATCTGATTACTGAGCAGCTGAATGTTAAGTGTCCAGATAACTGCAGTGCATGTGAACTCCTTCATCTGATCTTTCAAAATAACCTGCCAGACACAACACTGCTTCTTCTTGTATAATGATATCAGTTTTAAGTCTTGCTCACACTGTATGAAGACACATCAGCAGCTAATCATTATTCAGCAATCCAACCACCGGCACTGATACTAGTGTTAGCTTTGTTCTCCAAGTGTGGTGAACAAACTGTTTATAATCTCCAGATGGACTCTGTGCCAAAACCTAATCTCCATTTTATCAGCGGCACTTTATACAAGTAGACGAGTGCGACGTGCTCTCGCCGTGACAAACTGGTACTGACCGACTGTCAGGTTGACTTGCTGCATATAAACAATGACAAATAGGTGGCAAACTCTTACCGCGCCCACCCCGTATAAAATGAATTATATGTGACTGCCTGTGAACGTTACAGCTACTCTTTAAATAACTGCAGCAGTAAACTGCAAATCATCTTGTAATAGAGTTCACTGCTTTCAAGAAATACAGGACAGTATCTTGAAAACCGGTTAAGTTATGTTGTAAAACTTGATCCTCAAAAACAAACCCTGGAACTTGGAAAAGGGTGAAATTCGGAGAAATATGAAACAGTCTCACTCTGTCAGCAGCAGACTGAGTAGTTCAGAGTGCTGTTTTGCTGAGTTGCCCATTACAAACAAACCGGTGACTGCATTTCCACAAAGCTTCTGGTAAACCAACCACAAGCCGTATGGACTGTGAATTATCCAACCGCAAAACGTCTGCATTGCTGCTAACTTGATCAAATTATCTCATTAATATTGAACTGTAACAGCGCCCCGAGGCCTTGAACATCTCCTCATGCGACTTGAACGCATTTTAGCTGCACAGATGACTCTTTGATTGGACAAAATATGCTGATAAGCATTTTTGGGGGGAGTGTGGAATAGCATTAGTGGTTTGGTGTAGCCAGAAGCAGAAAGACATAGGTGATTTGCAATAATTACATTAAGAAAGTGATGCTGGCTGAGTTAAAATGGAATACACACGAGTGCTTAATGCAGGCCAACCATCCCCCCTGCATTGTTCTCAAGAAATTGGGCTTCTGAGAATTCATAATTACTTGTTTTACTCTTGGCCTAGCTTATGAAAGATTAGAATTATGTTTAAGGCAGCCGTCTTCCTGTGTCGGTGCAGAAGTGCTTTCGTATGCCAATATCTGTGGTACTTATCACAGAGACGGATATCTCATAAAGTAGAGCTCGTGGATACTCACGGCTACTCTGCCAAATTTGTCAGCGTCAAATGTAACATCTAAACTCTGCTCAGACATGCTGGGCGAGTGAAGCCCAGAGGAGCCCTCTAAAGAGGAGATCGAAGGGACCAAACGGCAGAAAATAAACGACGCGGAAAAACATGGGCTTATGATAAGTCTACAGAGAAACGGTTTGCTGGCCCTGTGCCTTTTGATATCAGTTTGAATTAGAATGATATTATTGATTTTTGCAAGAGCAGCCTGACAATGCGCCTGTAGCCAGTCCTCGGAGAGCGAGGAGACGGAGGCAGAAAAAGGCGAAGGGACAGAGGGAGGCAGGGAAGGAGATAAAGAGGAGCAGGCAGAGGAAAACAGATAGATAGAGGGAGGGAGAAGAATGGACAGAAAGAGGGAGGGGTGGGATAAAGGAAGAGCAGGAGGCAGAAGCATGAGTGAGGGTCTGCTTGCAGAAATAGAACGACTCCCCAATCAATTGTGCGTCGGTGGCCCTGCTGTGAGACTGCAGGGGATCCCTCAGCAGGAACACATAAAGGAGAGGTCGTAATAGGCCAATACATTAGATAAATGGCATTTACTGCTATGGAAACGACTCCAACCTGGCTGGAGGTTGCCCACTGTGCTGGCAGCAGGTTTGTATTTATAGGCCTCTCCAGCCCCTCGCCGTGCAATTTCTCTGAAACCTTACCACCAATATCACACGTACACACCAGCAACACCAACACCATCACCAACTCCTCATCTTCAGCCTTGTCTTGTCTATCCTTTTTCACCTCCCTTAGTCTCAGTGATCCTATATCTGAAATCCTGCCTCCCACATACCCAGCTGCCCCTCCTTTTCCTGTAAGCAGTTCCTGGCGTCTGTGGTGAACCAGGACGCCGCTGTTGGCGACTCGGTGCTTCCTGTCTGAGCAAGTAACGACCTGATGGTGCGCTAAGTGGAGGAGCATTCGTGAGCGGTGATGATCAAAGTCAAAACTGTGTTCAGCACTGTGGCAAATGTGTGGCAATTACGGACATAACCGCAAGCAGTTCATTCATTTATAACCAGTTCATTCATTTGTGAAAAGTAACAAGGGTGGGATCTCCTCATTAGTTATCTCCAGCGTCCATTAACTTCTGCAACCAATATTTACACACTAATAACAGAGAAAATCACTCATGTGTAATGTTCCCCTCAGCTGTACTGACTGTTTTAGCTTAGATTGTTCTGATTTTACAACCTCACTTCACCTTAAAGTCTTACTGCCAGTTACCATAGCCGGCAAATCTTTGGTAGCTAATCATGCATCAATGTTTCAGGTTCTGTATTCAACAAAATGTGATATTTTGCTAGTACGTTTTGATATATTTGTTGTTTAAACTAATCAGATTTGATGATTTTTTGTGAATATACTGTACGCTTATTTTGAACTTGATGCCGTTTCAAACCAGTTGTGGCAGGACCAACAAAAGACTGGGGAAGTTGTTGAATGTTCAGAAAACAGCTGATTTAGAAATTGTTTTCTTGCCCAAACTGCGTGCATGCAGCAAAGTCCAGTAAGTGTTTTGTTGTTATGCTGCAGAGGTCCTGTTTTTTTGGGAACAATTATATACAGTGCCTATAATAACTATTCCCCCCCCTTGGATGTTTTACGCTTGTGTAGCTTTTTTAAATGGAATCATGGTCACTGTAAATTAAAAAAAGGAATTTTTGTCAGTGTGAAAACAGATTTCTAATGTCAATCAATTTGTAAAATTATTCACAGAAAACATCTGGGGGGTGCATTCTGTTTAAAGGCATTGTATATTGTTTCGGGAGATGCTGATAATCCTTTTTGGTCGTTTACGTATGAGGATGTGTTAAATTGATATCAGGCGATAGTATCGTGACTAGATATGAGAAGGATCCTTGAAAGGCGCAGGTCTTTCACAAGCAGGGCACGCTTTGTAAAATCATTATCAGTGGACACTGTTTGTTTGCAAATAATTGCAATCTGTTTTTATTATTTCACAGTGCCCCAACTTCTTTGGTATCATGTTGTACTTTGTGGACTTTCCCTGTCAAAATAAATCAGCTGTGGTGAAATAAAAACAGGGATATGTGCTGCTGGAATAGGTCCCAGTAAAAGAAAGGTTGTTTCTGACGGCAGGTGAGATAAGGTAACATTTATAAACTCACATTATCTCACATCACGCTTTGGGAGACAAAGTCGAGAGAAACAATGAAATCTCCCCTCCTCCATCCCAACACAATTATTGCAACCCCACATGACAGGCATTTTAATTGGTACTTGATAAGTAAAGTGCATTTTAAATTAAATTGTGATAATTTAGAAGTTTCAACATGTGGCTCAGTCCTCTCTCGAGCACTGCCATCACTGCACAGGGATGATATGTTTAATTGTGCACAGATTTACAGAGATAGTCTCACAGTCTGACTCCTGGAAGCAAGAGAATAAAATTAAAGGATTGTTGGTGGTATTTTGGGCTCCTGCTGAAATAAATCATGTGGTAAACAGCCAACAGGTGACATCAGGACTGATCTGATGCTGATTATTGTTACACAAGGAAATGGCGAGATGATGGCATGAACGTTTACACTCAGCATTTTTAATTTCCGTGGCTGGGTTTGATGTAGACAGTCATAGAGGGACATTCTCATTTAGACTAAAAATGCTCTTCTGTCTGTTTCCACTGTTCTCATTTATCCCGACGCCTTAATTTCAGCTCTACTGACATCGAAAAAAGATTTTCAGTATCTATTGTGTACAAAAACACCTCCTCTTCTCTCCTCCGCACTCTTTATCTCCCATTGGCGGATGAATAATTAATTCCTTATTCAAAGGAAAAGGGCAAGCAGACTCACAATATTGTCTATGAACGAGTACTTATAACCCACAGACCATTGTCACGTTCATGTCTCCCCGGGGAGCAATTCCAACACAATTTACTGAGCAGGAACATTAGACTGTCAGGAGCAGGCCAGAGCCCCTGCCTTCCCAGTACAACAACTCTGGTCAACTAATGCACAGGGGAAGAGAAGACATCGGGGAAGGCTTTGCTTTCAGGTAATGGCTCTTAGCGACGCCTATTCATTAAACAGAGTGTCTGAACAATAGAGCTCTACGTAATGCATCTGCTTTACACATCCTGCATTATTTATGAGTGTAGAACAGCTTTATATTCAGAATGGGTTAAAAGCTTAAAGGTTGTTGAGGGACGTGTTTTTATTCAAGCCGCTGCATTCAGCAACACAGTGAAATTCTAGGAGGACACTGATTAAAAGCTACAATATCCAACTTCCTCACAATACCATAACAAATCATTTTATTTATAATAATAACAATACTTTGTAGTTCACCTGGAAAATTGCCGCATGAAGTGCTAGATTGCAGCGCCTCGACTCCTGACGTCATGGACGGGTGGTCCACATGCTTAACAACCAACATGCAATACTTATTTACACCTTAACAAGCCACCTTTCAGGAGCCTGTACAAAGCCAGTACTCTGTGTGGCCTCCCACTGGTTTTTCAAAACAGGGGTTAATGGATGTAACATACAAAAAAACCGAGTTGCACATTTATTGCCAAAAACCTGATCAGTTAACTAAATGCATTAAACAAGAAATTGTTGCAACCTGCCGCGGCATAATGCCATTCACCCAAGCTCTACACCAGCTCTAATATATATTTAAAACCGTAAAGAACTTAATACGAGAATTAAATGGGCAATTTGCACAACATTGATTGCTCATATAGACTGAATCACAGGGAGGTCTCCCTAAACAACAACAGTCACTCCTGGGTAGGAGACCGTTGATTTGCATTGTGGAGATTTGTTTGTGTTGATATTTTCAGCTGTACCTGTAACTTCTGAAGATATTTAGTAAAATACAGTTGTGGTTCAATGTATTTGCTGTTCCAGCTGTGCTTATTTCATGTACTGTGTTGCTTTGCTAGCGCCGTTGATATCAACCCAAGACAATTAAATTGTGTGCGAGCTGGTGAGTGATGCAGGGGTGTTCTACCCTCAGGTTATTGTAAACAAACATTGTGATCGCTTCTATATTCAGAGGGAGAGAAGGCACCTCTCAACAGCTGGTGGTATTCTGAGGTTTCATGGATGAGTTTTTGAAATACTCATCCATGAAAGAACAAGTGTCGGTGGATCCAAAATTACCAACTTATCTTGTGTGGACAATCGCATGTATTATGACAGTTAAGTGAGTGCTCTGGTGAATTTAGACCACCACTCATCGTCTGCATTATATTTTCAGCCATTGTAGCAGTTTGGCACTGGGGATGGCAGCAACGTCACCTGGAGAGTCGCTCCACTAATTTGGTCCAGACTGAAACATCTTAACAACTATTGGATTGATTGTCATTAAATCGCGTGCAGGCATTTATGGTTCCCAGAGGATTAAGCCTAATCATTTAATCTCTTCACTTTTTCTCAAGCGCCATCATGATATCGACATTTGAGGCCCTCGGTGAACTATCAGGACAACTGTGGTATCGACTGTCATTAAACTTTGTGCAGACATTTATGTGGGGGGAGACTGAGGCATCTTGTCACGTGGGGAAGATGTCACAGTGGCTGCATCTCCAAAACCAGGGCGCATTTTAAAAATTCTAACAGCTGAATGTGCTATTTATTGTTGTGTATATGTCACTGTAAGCTGAGGAGGGAACAACTTTTTTATTTTCAGCCTTAAAAGTAAAAAAGCTGTACCATTAATGTAATAAAACTTTCAGTTTAGTCAGTATTGTTTTTCAAGAGAACCTTGGAGTGAAGAGAGGTTTATTTTCATAGCTAAGCTTAAGTACTGCACTAAAGCTGTGTTGTGTTATAGCTTGAGATATCACCTCTCCGTGCTTTTGGGGCAGCCCAAGTGGACTCGGTGGACTGTGGAAGGATGCAGAAAGTCCAGTTGGGAGCCCTTGTGGACTGGATGAAACGTGAGCTAGGACAGCCCTCAAGACTCGTGGACCCGCCTGCAAACTCTGCAAGTCTGCAACTACGGTGACGTCCGGACATTTGGATGCAGCCACACTGGGAGGCTGATGAAGGAAAATGTTAGGTAAAAGAGCTTTGCTAATCAAACAGATACAAGACAGGTGTAGAGGAAAATCAGGCTGTTGAGGCATGAAAGAAAACAAGAAGGAAATCAACACTGGACAAAGGGCAGAGGGCCAAAGACAGAAACCTAGAAAACACACATAGAACACATGTGGAACCATCACAATGTTCCATAGTAAAATGCTATCAGGATTTCTCCCGATCCGTCTGCCAGCTCTGTCGATCGCTGTTCCTGTGCTACATGATCTCATGATCTCTGTGGTCTTCACATGTTGTCACATTTTTGTGGAGGTGGAAGTCAGCTCCTGGCCTCCGCGGTATACGCAGCACCATGACGCTGATGTATAAATCTGGCCCACCACACACATGCTGTACACACACACACACATAAACATCCATTCACATACGGTACAAGCAACATTCACACACACACACACACGCACGCACACACATGCACACGCAGAGCTGGCATCTATTTTTGTGTTCTCAGTTCAGATGGGGATGTAGGAGTGATTTAATTAGATGTGTGTGTGCATGTGTTAGAGGGGTGATAGTGGAGGTGATCATCAGCCTGCTGGTAAATCCTGTCCTCTGCAACCTCTCACTTCCACCTATATCATCACCTCTCAGCTTCCTGCTGAATGTGTTCATGTATGTGATTTACAGTGTTAATAAAATGTCACACACATACAGGATATTGCATAGACATCTATAACAGAGAAGAAATAATAGAGATAGCGATAATATAGACACTGATAACATACATTAAGGTGCAGATAAACACCATCCACACTATTAAACAGACGTGTATGTTCTGTCTGTATGCACTTACACACTATGTTTTTGCCCAATCTATGTGTGTGTGTTACCCTGTATACAACAGTTGCCTATAACCTAAATAGCAAGACCCATTTTTAGGCGCAATACCTTATTGTCTCTGACAGCGAGTTAATCACACAACACAATACATAAAGAGCGTAAACAAAATAACAAACTAGCCAGTCCAATGTGGAAATGGGTCAAATCATTTAATAGTGTGAGAGCCCGATTCATCATTTTGAGACGGTGTTGAAACATATTTCTGCAAGTTCAATCCTTAGGAGGCCGTGGTGCAAGGAACAGAAACTTGTGATTTCATTTATTCATGAATTCAGTGAAAAATATATTTAAGCATTCATACCGCATGGTTAGAGGGGAAAAGATTTTTTTTTTTTTATCAGGGCGATTAAAGGAGTACGTTCCACGACTGCTCCACCCGCTGTGCTAGCTCTGCTTCCTTCCCTGCCAGAGAGGTGACAGTCCACATCCCCAGCACCAGTCTGCAACGCTAGGGGTCAGCACTCCGAGGTCCTACCACACAGCTGAGACTCACCCGACCCCAAGTGCCTCTCCCTGTGGGTGGAGGGCCCACAGAGTGGCTGCTCTCTGTAGGTTTTTCGAACTGTGCTCGACCATGGCCCGTGGGTTGAAGTGCAGCCACCAGACGCTCTTCTCCCAGGTCTGGCTCCAGGAAGGGTCACAAGTCCACATGAGGTTTTGCATAATTTGTGACATCTAAAACACAAGTATCACGGTTTTGCACCACTTTTTTTTTTTTTTTAAACAACTTTATTCATATATAATAATAAGGAAGACTCTCCCTCATGTCTGTGTCCTTGACAACACAGCATCAGCTCACCGTTTGAATGAGCCAATGGGGAACCAGAACCAGACTCTCTTCCTCTTGTTCTTTTTGACCTTTGAAAGGACAGTCAGTTCCTGAACCCTGCTCAGTGGAAGTTAGCCACAGTGTGAATGGCTTTATTGGCTGGGAAACAAGTAAATAATAATAACTCCTTCCCGGTCTGACATCGGAGGCATACTGTACATTTGGAGGTTGGCGAAACCTTCAGCAGCTATCAACAGGGGACCGAATGGAGGCTGAACAACCATAGGCTGATTCTGGACATGCTAGCCGTTCCTCCCACACTACAGCATCTTATTCTTATAATTTCCATGGTTGACACTTCCACTGAACTCATACTATAAGCAACCTTGATCCCTGCCTGTGACAAGGGCTTAAGATGTTTAACAAGTGTCTTTCTAAATGACAGGATGCCATGGTAGAAGATATCTGCATTCCTTGATGACACGCTGGAGATTTGAGTCACCGTGACTGCACCTGTTGCCTGCAGCTCTTCATAAAATTGCTCTCTATGTCTATGAATAATTATAGAATGTACAATGTCACATTTGATGTCAAATGCTGTATCACCCCTCATTTCCCATTTAGAAACCATGAAAGCTCTTGTAGACAAGCATTTTGTGTCTTAATGCTCATAGCATCGGTTAAATTGCTTGTTTAGTGCTTGGAAAATCTTCTTGGGCCAAAAAACAACTGAGAACTCTGTCTACAATATTGTTAGCTGAGCAACAGTGGGTGCTAAAATAGCATTTGCCGGGTTGACAGTGATATATATTGACACCGTGTGACCTCAGTTTATTTAGTATATTAAGTATGAGAGCTGTTTTCGATCAAAGGTGTGGACCAGAGCAATGATATTATGGTCCACCTTAAAATATTGGTCTGCTGCACTCCACTCCAGATATGTTTGATAATGTGATTAGTTGAACATGTCAAAGTGCTACATACCATGTTTCATCAAGTCTGACTAAATCAGGTAATGCACTGTGACAGGTTCCTCATTCTATTCATCAAGCACGTCACAGATGTTGAATCACATGTTGAATGTGCTGAATCAGATTCATCTATGGTGACTAAAAAAAAAAAAAAATGATGGTTATAAGTTGTTTTAGTTGGTCCTTGGTCACGATTATCTTAACCTCGGCCCATGACATAAGCGATCGTTTGCTCTAGACCAGGAAAGTCTTGGTGCCACTCTGGAACCAGTTTTCTTGGCCTGCAGCCAGTTCTTTGGGTTTTGGCTGTCATAACGCAAATAACTGTTTCCAGAACAGGCACTGGTTCCGAACCAGCACGTGAACCGCCTTGATCAAAAAAAGGTATCAGTTAGCATTGTAGCTAGTGCTCCTTGGCTGACTCTGCCCAGACTGGGAGCTTGGCGCAGTGGGAATCACAAGAACTGAGCCGAGCAATTGAGCAAAGGTACCGGGCTAATCATCCTCTCAGCAAACACAGCCTCTGAGAATGACAGAGGCCAGATTGATGACATGAAGATCGTCTGGGGACGATGTACACATGGTGGAATCAGGCAGGGAAACGTGAGGCGTGAAGTACAGCAGGAGTGAGAGGGAGGTCAGACATCAGTCAGCGCCCGACTGTGGAGGCCTGAGCTACACTGCAGGTCTGTCATCTCACAGCACAGCCCCGCTTACTGATCCAAACTTTTACAGATATCTCTTCAAAAACAGACGTGTTTGACATGACATCAACACTGTTATTTCTTCACATTCTGTTGATAGTCTTACTTAAATTTTTAACGTTTTGCACTAAAATTCTTTCACACTGCACCTTTTAGTATCCAATATTTCATCTATACACTAACGCTTAGTGCCTGCAAAGAAAGGTGTCGTACCCACATGCTGAGGATTTGTCCTGATCAGTCATCAGGTAAACGCTGCAGATAATGGAAAGTGAATTATTCTTGGGACCCAGAGCTAGAATGGGGCCAGTCCTCATCACAGTGGGGTCCCAATTGATCTGTTGTCAGGGGAAGCAGAAGTTCTAGCAGCGCCCCTCTAAAGACTTCTGTGCTTTATGGAATTGAGCAGTTAACATATTCCCAACTGCAACGTCAGTGTTTTTGTCCACAGGAGTAACGAGGTGTTATTAGCACTGTTTGGCCTCTAGAAAAAAAATAAATAAAAATACCCCACTGTAAACTAACCTCAGGTGTCTGGGGCAGTAGAGTTGTACAGAAACAGAAAACAAGGGATTGCAACTCAAACAGACTCACAGCCAGAAGCAATCAATTCTGCATTAGAAAGTGCAGAGTTCAGAGACTCAAAATCAACAGAGGTATTCAGCGGGTCGATGTCCAAGTTTGCTGCTTTTTGTGAAATACTTCATTTAAACTGAACAGTAGAATCATTCCGAGGGGATTTATACAAGTGTTAGAATGCGTCAAATCACATCAGTCGGTGGTAAATAAGTGTGTGTATTTAACAGGACAGGATCACTATTCAAACACTCAGGAAACATGTACCTGCTACCTCTTACTTTACTGGTTAGAGACCTTTTTGATGTGACAGATGATGAATAGCTCTACACCAGTTGCACTGTGTTACATCAGCGTCTTGGTGAGCGGTGTGTTACATGTGAGAATATGTAACTTTAGTAATGCATAACCCTTCACAGAAGAACATGAACCCCTTTCAGACACGTACCCACCCAGCTGGCAGTTTAACATGTTAATCTCGTGTCCGAATGTGCATCATAATCACTTAATACCAAGTTACCAAGTAATATTTACAGATCACTTTGAACATTGTCTGAATGCATAAAGAAAAACAAAATGCACAGCTTGGTTGCCTTCTTAAGAGCACTGTAACAAATGTGTCTCTGAATTATAATTTCTTATGTGCAAATGTGCAAAACAACATCAGTTTGTTTTCTTGTAGGTGTGATATGTAAGGACTGGCAACATGTTGACACAAAGTCTCTCAAAACGAAACAGGGAGCATCATATCACCAAAGTAACCACTAACTGCTGCTAGCTGCAGTTGCTGTGAGACTGGGAGATCAGAGTGGGAATACAAGACATGGTGCGCGAGGGCTGGCTGGTTAGCATGGTAACTTCAGCAGATGTCACTGCAACATAACACACAAGGTCAAACTGTTATTTTCTCCCATTCTGTTTACAGAAAATCTTTACATGTTGCACCTTTAAAATTATGTTTATATGAATTATTGCTGATGAAGATGCCTTGTTTGCTTGTCTAACAAACATTAAAGGTGCTTCCTTTCTCCTAAAACATTTGCATTTTTTACATTTTTTTTAATATGTCAAATCATTAACGTTTGCTTGCTAGTGTTCTTCTACCACTGGCGACTGTCAGCGGGACCCTCTTATAAAAACCTCACTACTGCAGATTCCACTGTGTTCCACTGGGTACCTTTAAGCTGATAATGACCCAGTGTCCAATCACTATTTAATTTTTTCCCCCTCAAGTTGTGGGGTAAATGATAAAAACAAACTAAATGTGCGTACAAGCACAATAACCATCAGGCCGCCTGTTCACTGTCAGACACAACAAAAGAGGCAGCAGAATTAAAATGATCTGTCATAAAACTCAATAAGCGGGGGCAATAATTAAAGCTTCAATTAAAAATCATAACTGATTCATCCTTGGAGAGGAAGTAAACACACTTTTCTTCCTTGATCGTTGCTTTCCAGCTCGTGGATCTTGTCCAACAATGCCATCGCTCCCTCTCTCACATCAGATGCCAAATATTATGAGAGCATATTGTCTCTTGGTATTGGCCTTGTCGTGTCTAAATAAAGCTGTAATGAACATTTACATTGGAGACGCAGACCTTATTTCCAAATGGTGAAAAGACATCACACACAGACAGATGAAACCGGAGCTTCCATGAATTTCATGTCAGAAAAGGCCTACATGTATACACAGGGATACATGGCAGATGTACTGCTGTCTGACACAGCATACATAACTCAAATCCTTTTTTTTCTCACTGCAACACGTTAAAGCAAGTTGCTGCACCACGCTAATCTCCATTTTGTATTGTACCCCTTGCTGCTAACATTAGCAAGCATACTGCTGTTAGCAGAAAGTTAAGATCTCATAACCAGTTTTCACTGAAGAAAAGAAAACCTCACAGAGACCAGGTCTCCCCTCTCATCCAGCCAGTTGTTGCTACAGTGAGTCATTGCAGCGCGCCAATCTCCATTCTGTTTACGTCTGCCTCCAAATGAAATCACTTGAAAGGGATCTGCTGTAGCCACCCTGCTGCTGCACGGAGAGGTGTTCGCTGTTTATTTGAAAAGTATTCATAGTGACTGTGTTGCATGTCCAAATTGTACCAGATTTTACACTGGGTCCTCAGCTACAAGCCTGCCAAGTGTGAAGAAGTTTGGATGAACGGTTCTCGAGATATGTGAACCACAGACAGACAGACAGAGATTCCTTGCTTTGTAGGTATATGCAAGCTCACAGCAAAGTTTTGTAACACTTGGCTTTGAGCCATACATAATGTACTATGCCTGTATCATATAAATATTTCTCACTGTGTTTGTGTTCTTTAGTAGGTACAGTATGTCATTATACACTTGTTTATAAATTAATCATAGTGTTTTCTGTGTAAGGTGTCACCAATGCTGATTCTATAATTAAAATGTACTTGAACATCTGCAGTAGATACACTGCTACAGTGCACTAATGGGAAATATATAAGTGTAAAACATAACAGTTGTACCTTCCTGACTGGATTTTTTTAAAGCATTTCACACTTGCCAGCAGGTTCACTATAGGGTTAAACATAAAACCGTTTTGAAAATGAGAGCTGTTGAGCGCTAACAGTGGCTGATGTGCATTCCCGTCTCTGTTTGCAAGGTGCTGTAGGCCGATGAATAATTTAAAGTGTGGATGTACAGCCACAAAGTGTAGCACTGGGCCGGCTGTGATAGAGCCTGGCTGAACAAACCGAGAACAGCAGGAGTGTTTTAGCAGGCTGGCTGCCGCTCTGTGATGCCACCTCTAGTCTGGCAGGGACAGATCGCTGTGTAACGAGCCTCATTAGAACACAACTCCATTGCCACATCAAAGGCTTCCCTTTTATACCAGGAGTGGGTTCACAATCCTTGGGATATTTCGGCACCTACTCCATCCCCAAACCTTCACATCTCCCTCTCTGGGAGCAGGAGGAGGCAGAGTCAAAGTTTTGGGTCATTTTTAGATCTCTGCTGCTGAGTGGCGGAGGCGGCGCTGATTAATACAGAATTATGATAATGATCTGGAGGATGGGGAAAGGGCAGATGAGGCTTCTTATTATCTCCCCTGCTCAGGTGCGGATGGATCCTGGCTCTGCTGCTTTCTGACATTGGAAAGGGACAGACACACACTTTTCATTTTGTCAAGTCAGCAGGCCGCGAATCAGGAGGATGTTTTTTTGTTGTTTTTTTCCCCTCCTGGTCCGACGTCGCCGTCCATTTTTTGGTCAGGGCATTCATGCTGTAAATATCTCAGGGAGGAGAGAGTGACCTCGTTTCCACCTGATCTCCCCCATCACACACACACACACACACACACACACACATACACCTCCTTCTCTCTTCTGCATTACTCTAATTGGAGCTCAGGGTATGAGGCATTGCCAGGCATCCCCCTTCTCTTTCCGTATGTGTCTTCGTCAGTCTCTGTCCCCGTTTCCGCGTCAAAGTCACATTTCCCTCTGTCCGTGTCTTCTCCTTTTCTCTCCATCTGTCAGTTTTCACTTGAATTGAAATCAGCTTAACTAGCTATTACATGTAGAGATTTGTTTCATATTTTTTGTAGATTTTCTAGGGGTAGTTGTTAGTCAGTACGCTCCCGGGGAAGAAAGTCAGAAAACTGAAAACTCTCTCTGTCAGAAAGACGTTGCTGGACTGACTTTAGACAAAGGTTGAAGAAGACGCCTCGCAGTTAAAAGTCAACCAGATGGATTTTCTTCCTCCAAACTATCAGTATATTGTCGGTGACTCTTTTTATGTGTCCTTGATCATTGATTTATGAACCTCCCAGTCAAGCAAACAGCTTTCTCAGGCACACACACACACACACACACACACACACACACACACACGCACGCACGCACACACACACACACACACACACACACACACACACACACTCAGTGCAAACTGCTACAGCATTTCCAGACTCTCACTCCTCTGACAGCAGAATATTCTATCACTGTACAAAAATATTATAAGGAACACTGTTTATGTCCTACTCCCACCACGAGAGTCATTTACAGTACATCTACAGGAATAGAAACTGTTTCACAAGTTCAAGTTGTAACGTGGTAAGTTCAAGTTGTAACGTGGTAACACGTACACTGCTCATGCATCGCTCGACAGCGGAGTCTGCCATTAAAACACATCCAGACTTACTGCCTCAAACACTGCTGGGCTTGTCAA
The DNA here is from genome assembly GCA_030272975.1 of Sparidentex hasta. Classification (NCBI taxonomy): domain Eukaryota; kingdom Metazoa; phylum Chordata; class Actinopteri; order Spariformes; family Sparidae; genus Sparidentex; species Sparidentex hasta. The sequence continues at coordinate 19,529 of JARJLU010014318.1, forward strand.
ACTTATCAGACAGAGTCATCAGAAGGGCCTTGAAAAGTGGTGCGATGGAGAAAACGAACCACGATGAAACCAGACAAATACATCTCTAGTTTCCTCAACATATTTATTGAATATATAGAATATGTATTTTCTAAAATGACCCACAGATCCCTGCTGCTTGCTGCATAGTCCAACTTCTTTAAAAGTTTTCCATCATGTACCAGTAGCCTATTAGCTTGAATGCTAGCTGTGTTTCATAGCGCAGGGGACTTGGAATTTGGCAACACATGGAGATGATGGAATAACGGTAGTTGGTCGGTGGAAGTCTTGCTGCTTCATGTGCTGTAGTATTTGGTGTAGGCATAGCATTTAGCTTTAACATTTAACCGTTTTTAAGTTTCTTGGAGTTGAAAATGTTCTGAAATTGTGGCTCTTTCAATAAGACATCATGCTTATTTTCAGCTTCATAGTTTTATTTGGTTTACAACTAGAATAGGTGTACATGCTTCAATGTGAAAAAATGCCATAGTTTTCTCATATTGTCCCCTCTCTGTCTTCTGTCACATGAAGGCTCTACTTCCAAATACCCAGCATGCTCTGACTGGTCAGCTCTCACACCAGCACCACTCACAGTGTCTCTGGTTCGCTTCCCTTCTGTTGAACGGTACACTGAAGGAACCAGTCTGAGGTTTCAAAGATCAAGGATCATTTTTACTGTTCAGGTAATAGCTTACAATCATTTTTATAATTTATTAATTTATCTTAAAGCCAAGTCTGATAATATCTTCTCAGTCAAAACATAGTCCTCTGTGAGAAACTCTGAATGACTTCAAGTAGTTTTAAATAAGTGATGAGCTAGTAGTTACATGTCTGGGTAAGGTACACTCACCCGTGACACTAATCAGTAAAGACACACTTTAAACACTTTGCCAACCTGTCTTATTAAACGCAGCTATTAGAAAATATGAGGACTAATTATAATGTCATTTTTTTTTAAATGACCTAAAACATATAGGGGATTGGGGTATGTATTATTAGCAATCCACTTATCTACTATATCAAAGTCACTTTTGATTTTTTGTGCAGACTTTGAATTATTACAGTAAAGCATTTGGAGGGCTTCAAAAGTCCACGATGATGACACATGCCACATGGACTGTACTATCAGCATGATAATGAAAGCATAGAATATCAGTCAAAGCATTGCAATCTAATATGAAATATAAGGACTAACTAAAAGTACCAAGAATCCCCCAAACAAAATGAACTTTTTTTTTTTTTTTAATGATCAAGGATCTTCTTCACCCTGTCCCAGTCTCTCTACAGCATGCCTCTCTCCCTTTTTAGATCAAAGTAGTTGCTGTAGTCATTCCACTGCTGTTTAATGAACATATTTCCAGTCCACCCACCTACTTATTCAGAGCCGCCCACATCAAAGAACCTAGGAGGAACCTTGACTGTTGCTGTGATGAAGAAGACTGGGCCCACCTCGCCGCTCTTCCAGCTCTGCCTCGGGCTCGGGACTCTGATTTTATCAACAGCAGTCCCATAGAAAAAGTAATGGATTAATCACAGAGAGCAAATCAAGCATGTTAAAAGGGAAAAGTGACTGTCTCAAAGTCAAACCTATAACATTGGAACTGCCTTTCCAAGCTGAAAAGCACTTATACAAGAGAAGTGACTGAATAAGCAGCAGATGTGGCTCTTATTCTGCTCAAGACAGTTTGATTATGCTCGGCTCAGTCACTGAAAACATAAAACATTGACTCAAAAGTGTTTTTTCTTGTCACAAGCCTGCCTATGCTGACTTTTAATTACTTCTAAATTAATACCGTTCTAAAAAAATGATTTCTTCTTCCTCAATAATGCATATTTAAAACATAGCATGCCGATTTTTTGGTGCTGGCTCGCGAGTTTGCTACGGACATGACAGCTGTCAGAACTGTCATCAGCAGGCCTCAGGATTTTAAGTGAGGAGGTGGTGGGAAAGTCACACGTTCCTGAGGAATCTGTCATGCTTAGCGCCGATTTCAGAAATAGCAATAGTATACTGTCTGACTAAAGTACCAGAGGGGCAGATGGCATTTTTCATGAATCACCTTTCCAACATGCTCGCAACCAGATGGTCTGGTGGCACCGAAAAATACACAACACAAATATTAAAAAACAGTTCTGGTGCGAATCTTATGAATTGCAGAATTTGACTTGATAGCAGACTTTTTTATGTGGTCATATTTTTCCAGATACAACAATGTGGGTGCATGACAGGTGCACCGTCTCTCACTCTGTCTTTTAAGTGGCAAAAAGAAAGGACTCATCATAACTGGAAAGAAAATACTGGTTTTATTAAATCTTTGTCAGCAACGAAAGGCTGTTTAAGGGCAGTTTTCTGCTGCTAACTGACATCAGTATTGGTTGACTTCCGTGTGACGTAAGCTTGTCAGTTTGCTTATATTGTGTTTGCAGGTTGCTGCCATGTCCTGTTGTTAACACATCTGGTTTGCACACTTTCAGACGGCGCGTGTGTTGAATAAGACTTCTGTGTTTCAACTCACTTTAGTTGCTTTGCTAAATTTGCTTCACATACTTCATTCATGGTTAGTTAGCTAGCAAATTAAACCAAAAATCAAGTGTTCCTTTGGGAAGTACAGTTTTTTAAGTACAGACTGTGCCTGAAGGTCATTCTGTATCAATCTGCTCAGGAGAGAAGGTTAAACTGTAAGGGTGTTGTATTGAGGTTTGTTGTTTCAAAAATGGTTATATTTAGTCACTCTTGTGGGTTAAATGTTCAACAGGTTGCTTCTTTTTTAGCAACACTGTGGCAGCACAATAACAAACACACCAGATACGACAAACATTGGCTAGTTTCACATTGAGACAGAGCAGCATTAGGAACACTTTGGAACTGTAAAGCTGTAAAAATGCTTCTCTTTGCACTGATTTTTGGTGTCTAAATAAAGTACGGTAGTCATGAAAGAGAAAATATTGCTTCTCAATTTTATTGACAGGGTTCAAAAGGGAACAGGTTAACCTGCAACAAATTAAATAAACCTCAACCACAAGTTTCCAAAAAACAGATTTGAGGTGTCTTACCCTCTAATATCAGAATGAGACAACAAAAAAAAAAACACCTAGTCTTGAAGTATCAATTGTTCAACAAATTAGTACTGATATTGTTTCAAATATTAGCCTGTCATCATCATTTGAAATAGTCAGCATATTAATACATCTTATCAATTGTTGAGTCCTATACACAAAAAGTTTGAAATGCTTTGTCGAGCAAACATTTTAGGCCTTGTGCTCCTTCATGAGTTCATATTTAAAATAGGGAGCACATTTTTGACCAAATGCAGATGGCTTGATTTACGCTTTCTACTGAGTATCTACAAGAGACAAGAACGTTTTCATTTTTCACATTTTGAGAGTACTTTTCTTCTCTCCAGAGTCTACATGTGTTTTCATTTTTCACATTTTGAGAGTACTTTTCTTCTCTCCAGAGTCTACTCCGCTGTTCGCTCTGATATCATGGCTGTTGCGTGCAGTGGTGTTGCGGATGTCGTGGGCGGTATTAGCTCGCTCTCCCTCGTACACAACAGCATGTGGTTGGCCGAGACCCTCTGGCTGCTCCACCTCACTGTTCCGCTCTGGCATAAAATGATCGTTCTGCAGTTTGCATATGTTGTGCAGAATGCAACAGGCAGCTACACAATTTGGCATCAACAAAGGTCAATGTCATTCCTCCTCATCAGGCATCGCCAACGTCCTTTCAGTCACCGGAGGGCATTCTCAACAGCCATCCTTGCTGAGCCCAGGGTATGGGTGTAGCTGGCTTGTTCTTGTGAAAGCTGATGCTGGGTGAATCCTCTCAACAGCCAGGGCTTCAACTGGTAGACAGCATCTGCAATGACATGTGATATGTACAGGAATCTCCACCCCACCCACCATCTTCAATTTCTGTAAGAAATAATTGGAATGTGTGTTCCATCAATGGCTCCTGCACACTTGGGGTATCAACGCTCCTAGATCCTTGAATGGTGTCATCAAAGTGCTGTCTGGTCAGGAGGGAGATGAAACGCTGGTATAAGTTATCCATCAAGGTGCTTGTGACTTGGTGTACCAGCTTGCATACAGTCGCAATTCTAACTCCAAACAAACAAAGAAATCATGTGGTACTCTCCAGGGGTCGCACACCACCGCAGATCAGTGGCGACTCTCCGATGAGGTTGAGTGGGGCTCCCAAAGCTGGCCGCTGGAGTTTGACCAAATATTAAAATGTTGCCTGTGACATGCAAAAGTGAGCCTTCCACTGATCATCATCAAAATGTTCTATTGTCATCTAAAAACTGTGAGTTCTATCTGTGACCCTCATTGGGTGAGTGGTCTGAGCACCACTGTAAAGACTAGCCATTGTGGAGGCAATGAGGGCATACTGGCTTTGTTGTTAACTCCAGTGACTCTTTGCCCTTTCTGGCACAAATTCCATCCGTCTCTGTTCCTTCAGTGCTTGAGCATCATTCAGTCGGCGTTGAGTTTGAAAGTAAACTGCAGTGAAATGTACAAACCAATGATCAACGTGACATCGTCAGTGAACTCCATGCTGCCTACTTCCTGCTTGTGTGTACTTGGTATTGTTCCTTGTTTTTGGCACATTCATGACAGAGCGTGATGTCAGTGATGAACAATGTAACACTTTAGATGAAAATCACAGACAGGGAGCCTTGCCTGCAGGAAGTGGGAGAGGGGTCAGTAGGCAATTAATAGCAGGCTGACCCTCGTTTAAAAAACCTGTGTCGACACGCTCATTTCGGTGGAGAAGCAGCATTTCATTCACAAGAGAAGAGGGTGAAATGCAGATTTGCGTGGTAATTCTCTGTGATATTAACTCTTGTATGCATAATTCGACAGATTTTTGTCACAGAAATATTAAATAGTGCAACTTTAAGGTAAGAGTAAGTGTTGTAGATGGTATCATATCCGTTATATCGACACACTCTTCCTGCATCCACTTTTCTTTACCTACAGAAGCTAAAAACCTAGCCAAGGACAGCTCGGACTGAAACTCCATTAGCTGTCACCCTTGTGCCTGCTGGCCATTGCTTATCCCCACGAGCAATGCTTCAAGTGCCTCCGCACTAAACACATGTGTAGTGGACGAGCCAGAGTGCTCTTTCTGCAGAGGGGTGCCGGCAGTGTTACAGATATTTTGGTTACTCCCTGGAGCTAAAGCTGGAACACAATGATCGTGACGACCTTCTGTGCCAGAAAGGATGTGTTCGGGACCAGCCTTCCCACCCCTGGCAAAAGAAGATGACTTCATGCCACCCACTGGATGACAATGACAATGATGCCCTCTTGTTCGGTTTTGCTCATGTGAAAGTAAATTATTCTATTACTCCAGCTTCTCCAGACTGTGATGAAAGCACCCACCGCTTGTTTGATCGCCACCCTCCATGCCTCAGCTGTGCATAGAGCGGGCCTAAAGACAGTTGGAAGGACTCAGACCGACATGTGGGAGTGTTTGGGACTGCTGAAACTGTTTCTGTGTGCTTAGTTGATTTTTATTTATAGATTCAGTTAATTGATTTAACCCACTGACTCTAATATCAAGTTTACATTCTTTTAATTGCTTTGGGATCTAGAGGTCCAATCACAGTGAGGTCTTAAGTGGAAATTGATTTACTTGGTGTCTGGTTCAGTTTGTATGACTTGAGGGGTTTACATTCTACACTTAAACCTTATTCACACACTTGAATGATTTGATGATTTATTTCTAGACTCAAAATATTTTACTTGGACTATTTTGAATATTCATATAATAAGATGATGTAAATTTCTCTGCCAGAGTTCCATCCCTGGCAATGCATGTAGAGAGATAACAGAAAATATGATGATATGATAAATGAAATAATACTTGTGGAAAAAATAAGCATATTATAAACCGGACTGGACTGTGCTGGAGGAGTTGAGTCTCATGTCATCAATGTTTCTGAACCCCCCCCCTCCTGAATATGCAAATGCAAATGTTGTTTGTAATAATGTGTGGGAGATTAATGGACTTTTACATATTACGTGTCAACAAACACTTCCAGCATCAGAGACATTTACTATGAGTAGGAGGAGTAGTAGGAGAAAATAAACAGTATGCCAAGATCGCATGTGGGAGAGGTTTGCCTTCAGGGCGTTATGCCAGGAAGTCTTTAGGAAGTCAGCTGATGTATGAATATACATAGTGTCAAGAGCGACGCAGTCTGCACAGCGAGGAGGTCAGGGTGGATGAGTCAAACGCATACGGCCTCTTTTCCCACCCCCTAACCACGACCTAACCCTAACTCTAACCTAATCCAAATCACAATGTCTTCCTAAACCTAACCAAGTAGTTTTGGAGCTGTCAGAAAGCCCGGAAGATAAACTTTTCCCACTGCTGAGGATGTGTTCCATTTCTCTGGGAAGCTGGAAGTCTGAAGTCGGTGCTGGAAGTGACGGCATACCCAAGTTGATTATTTTCAGTACAGCAGGTTGGAACACATTTATAGCGATGTTAGCTTAGTACACAATACCAGTAACAGTCCAGAGACAACTTGGCAGAAGACTTTGAAGACTGATTTCATGGGGCACAAATAAGACAGATGTGCTGATACACAGTAAACTCTACATCTTTCCCAGCTGTTGATTTGCCAGGTAGTCATCTTGAAATATGAGGCTATGGGTTGACTTTCTGAATCTAAAATCAAACTCCAGTGGGTTTTCCAGCTGAAAAGACAAACCGGGAGCTCAGAAATTCCAACTGCTGACTTTATATGAAACACGCCAACAGACCCTCTTACAGTTGTGGTAACATTTTTGTGAAGGTAGGATGAAGCATCTGCACGCAGGAACTGCAACAACCGAATAAACTAGCATCAATCCACCTTGAGAGTCAAGGAACTCTTGAAATGTGAAGTGCTAGCTAAGGCCGCTGCTGCTGCCATCATGGATCCTGACATGACCCCGTCCATGACAGAGTCTGGATAATGTCTGGATGTTCAGCTGAATGGCTGTGGCGAGTTGCTGCTTATATTTGTCTGCTGTAGGCAAACGATCCATCACCTTGAAGGACGCGCAGTGTTGTGAGAAGGTGACGGTGACCAGTAACAGCTAGCATCGAAGCTCTCATCTTCTGAGGGCCGCCAGGTGAGTTCTGTCTCGCTCGACACCTCATGAGAGTTATACTGCTGTGAACCTGCTAAGCTCATGTTCTTGCACTCGTTATTAATGAATTATTTCCTTCCAAAGTTTTTCTGTTGCAAAGAAAAGTTAACACTGCACAGACAGGATACATTCGTGAAAAGATAAGACTATAATGCTGATGCGAAAGATTTTCATCCTGCTGTCATTCCTCTTTTCCAACCATTGGAAATTATTCGTTAAGCATCCGGTGACAGGCCTCTTTTAATTTATGTAGGAGCTTCTTAATGTTTGGATTATTCCTCCCACCTCACATCTCAGAGGAACAGCATAATCAAGCCAGCTACTGCACTGAGTACATAAAAACTGCACTTTGTACCTGTGCAACTGTGTAATCAAACTTTGAAACTTCAAACGTGACACTTGCTTGACACAAATCAGGAGCACAGTAACTGTGATTTCATGGCCTATTTAAAAAACCCTTGTAATAACAGACATAATGCTTCCTGGTGAAAAAAGACCAGCCTGCCGTGCTGTGTTAATGAATGTGCAGAGTCAGACACTAACACTGTTAGGATTGTGGGTTCATTTCAGCATGATGGGAAATGCTGGGCAGTAATCTTCTCTATGTGACACCTGTGTACACTCCTACGCTTATAATTAAGAGTAAAAAAAAAAATAAATAAAAAAATCACATTTTTTATTTCACAAATTCCTCTTCATCTCAAATCCTTACAGCTTGGATTTCAAAGGGGGTCCAGCCGTGTGTAGCAGTTGTTGATGAAAATATCAAAAGCCAAAATTTCTGTTGGGAAATATGCAATATAAACTAGTTCACTGATAGAATATTAAATGACCCTTATATAGTGTGACCTGAGATGTTACAGAGACAACTTAAACATGAACTCGTTTCACGCAACAACGATTGCAGCAGTTACCACGAGTCAGACAAACAGGCGAGCGCTGCAGCTGAGACGCACGGGACAACAACAAAAGCTTCAATCTCCTGCTCCTCAACAAATGAAAGATATGACAACAGCTGAACAAACTCAAGGTGCACAACTGTATGTAAACGATCTGTGGTGCATGGTTTAAAGTGCATGACACATTTGTCAAGGCTAGTTCATGTCCACCTCCCTTCTGGGCACAAAGTAAGGCATACAGCTCAAAGGACTTATATCTAAACTTTTAATTAATCATGGGTGTGTTTGGGGCTTGACATGCACTAAACCAATCCAGGTGTCATCTCCCACTCCCTTTCAGAGCCAGGGCCACCGGAACCTGCCGCATTGACAACAGTGGCGCTTGTCTTTGCTTCACAATTGTCTGTCCCCTCAACAAGTCTGTTTGACTGCATATGAGAAAATACACTGATATTTCATTGAGAAGGAGGAGGAGGAGGAGGAGGATCACTGCTGTGCGTACCTGTGTGTGGAATAGTGCTCTCAGTCAGTGAATCAGGCAGGATGGGTCATAAAAATGATCATTCTGATCAATAGCAGGTGGGATGCAGGTGGGTGAAACACATCTCTGATGAGGGAAATACTATTACTTGCCTCCAGCAGCAGAAACAATACAAGTGTCTCTCAATTAACATGTGCATTTGCGCATGAGGAACAGCTGATAGACTTTTTGGATTGTTTAAAGCTCCTGACTCGCCGACAGGACTGGTTACTATTCCACGTTAATTAATGTTCTGCGTTCTCCTATTTATTTAAGTTTGTAAAAGTTTAATTCTGTTTCCTCTGGAGAGTTTCCACCATCCTGTCAGGTTTATAATTTAAGCTCTCAGTTTTGCTGCTGATTATAAAACTATTATAATAACTGAAAGCAGCCTCGCAAAACATAAAAATGGAACATGCAGGTGTTATAAACTTGAAGAAGTCGACCGCTTGTCAATGTAACACTTGGCTCATGAACACCCTTGGTGCATGAAAAGGTTGACAGGACCGACTAAATGTTCTGCACCATTTATGAAAGTGTGGGACAAGTTGCAGTGGATCATACCGTTAATGTGCTTAGAGTTTTTGTTCCTGTTTGAATTGGCTGCCAAAAAACGGTTGGTCCAGCTACAGTCTTGTAGACTGCATGACGCACCTACTTTCTTTCACTCACTAGCCCTAACTAAACGTTCTGGTGCCTAACCCTGATCATTTAAAGGGGAATATGTAGTTGGCCAGTGCAGTAGCTACTCTATTTGCAGACAGACCCACCCGTGGATTTGGGTGTGTTGTGCTGGCAGTGGTCGATTTAGCTGTTCCTTCAATTACAATCCTGGTAAATGCTAACATCAGTGATGAATACATAGCAGCTCTTTTGCCTCTGCTTCACAAGAAGGACCACCCTGTGTTCTGCCAGTTGCATTGGCAGTCTTTTAATTCAGCTCTGATAACAGTGTTAGGAGAGGGAACAAGGAACAGGTTGATAATGATGAGATAAAATTGCAGTAACCAGTAACTGTTGCTCGCTTCATTTCCTGTTAAATTCCCCTTGCAATTTGAGTCCAGCTCGGAAATAGCAGACTCCACCACAAACAACGAAAATAACTTTATAGAGTGGTTGTTACATTATGCAATTACTGTATATTGAATGGCTATTACTGAAACAATGCTGACCGTAAATAGTTTGAAAAATAGGGTTTGATCTCCTGAAAATTGTTATACTGTGTCCTTTAGTCTCTGTAAAGCAAATGTTTGGCAAACTGAAAGTGCTGCTTGGTTTGATATGCAGGCAGGAGAGGTTCAAATGACCTAACAAGGCAGTTCATTCTTTTTTTGACATTCCCTTTTCTGAGGGAGCATGAGTCAATACAGGTTAAATTTAGTCCTCAGAGGGAATTTAATCAGCCTTTTCAATCGTACTGTGTTGAAATATGATGAGCGTTTGAAGCACGTATCTGTGAGCCGATTCCGTTATTAACATCTGCTTTCCCCAGTGCCTGCACTTGTAGTACAACTTGTTGGGGACTTCAAACCATTGTAATCCTCAGACAGATGGCATCCGATCGCACCGCAATTCTCTGGGCTGGATACGAGCAGGTGAGCTGATAACATCCATCGATACAGTCACCGTGACCCGAGTCATGACATCCACAATAAACAAACTCTCTGCGCTCTCCACACACTTATCAGCCCTGCATTAAAGTCGCTTCCAAGTACTTCTCAATGATTGGGTAAATTGGAGCTGTGAGGTCTCCATGTGTGAGTCAGCATTGCTGCACGCACTTTAGCCCAAGCCAGTCCTACCGAGTTGGCTGCCATACAATCCCTCCTAATATAATAGAAACCAATTAACTGAGTGGGTGGCTTTACCCAAATCTTGATTTAAAATGGAGCTTTATTAAAAAGAGTTACAATGTGGCAGCATGCTTAACCTGACTGGTGGCAGAGATATGATAAGGAATGTAATCCCTGAGGCGAGAGCTGATTAGCTTATCCAGTCAGAGTCACAGCTAGTGCAGAATGAAAATGGCTGCCGTCTCGGGGAAAAAAAAAAAAAAAAAAAAACGTTATTTAAAGCTTCGGCAAAAAACATATTTTTGTTTTTCAGGGACAGAGAGAAAGACGGGCACAGTGAGAGATGGACAGAGCTCAGCTGAAAGATTTAAAAAATCAATACTGCCCATGGTGACTTTTACCTGGTTTCTGTTCTGAAAGAGCATCAGATCCCAGCCTCCACAATGCGATTCCTTGATTTTGCGCGTCTCTCATTCTGTTCAGGGTTGTGAGCAGTGCAGCTCAACCAGGACTTAACCAGCAGCAGCACAGTTCAGCTGGGCTCTACAGGGATTCTCTCACTGAGTTTAACCACATGCGCACTGATTAGAGGAAATGTTAATAACATTTTAATGAGGTATCAATAAGAAAGTAATGCACCAAGGACAATTGGTCGAATGATCAAAAGACCAGCACAGCTACACAAATCTTTGCATGTCTGTCTGTCTCTCTGTCTATCTGTCTGTCTGTCTATCCATCTATGAATGACTTGGAAGCAGTCGAGTGATGTTTAATGTATAATAATCCATAATGCATTGTGTTTGTTGCTATGAAACGTGCCCTCGCTCCTCACACAGTGCAGGCTTGTATCCTTGCTAGAGCCCCTTCAATGTCAATCAAACAGTGAATGTAAAATGTAATGTAAATGGAGCTGTGGTAGCAACCTCCAGCTGGCTTGTTTGATTTGGCTGGCCGGCGCTGTGTATTGTAGGTACAGCCATCTTTTACTCTTGCAGGCTTCCTGTTTGCCTGCTCCTTGTCAGTGTTTATCTATGGATTACACCTTGTCTGCTTGTCTGCATGTCGCACTCCAATTGCTGCCTCGTCTTCTTGCTGAACAAGCATCTCTCTTGGACGGGCACTGCGGTGCAAATGAGGAAACAGCATCTTTTTACTCAGAACAGGATTTATGGGGAAGGTGTTTAGGATTTAGGGCTTGTTTTTTTTTTTTTCTAAAAATATAATTGTATTCCCACAAATTGCCAGTATTACGTTAAACCTCCTCAGTCAAGCTGGAAATTGAAATGTGTGCGATGGAAAAGGATGTGTTGCTCCTTCTGCAGTGTATAGATTTCTGTTTTGGCATGTCAGGAAATCTGGTTGGCTTGTTACTCAGAGTGGCTGTGCTCTAACCAAACAGTATTTCTAGCACTGTAAGCTGAATTTGCACCTCCTGTTTGTCCAGTTGTGAACCCATAACTTACATCAACTAACCTTAACCAAGTATTTCAGCTCAGTCATAGTTTCATTGCACCTTAAAAGGTCAATATATAAGAACTGGCCTCCTGTTGAAATTCATTTTCAAAAACAAAGGCAGCATATCATCAGAGTAACCGTCAACTGCTGCCAATTGTAGCTTAGCCTGTTAGCTAGTGTGGTGTGTGAGACAAATCATATATAAAGTGGTTTTAGAAGACAGGATGTGCCCGAGCTAGCTTGTTAGCATGCTGTCGTCAGTAGATATCGCTGCACCACAATACATAGACATCTCTGACTTTCTTGACATTGTGTTTTTTTAAAGTAAATTTTTTTCACTCATATGTTTTTAATTGAATTGACTGAATTTTCTAAAGGAGACATTATTCTCATTTTCAGGTTCATTAATTTATTTTGGGTTTCCACTCGAGTAGGTTTACATGCTTAAATGCTAAAAAAAACACATCAGTTTTCTCATACTGTCCCATGATGCAGCTCTGTGTCTCCTGTCTGACTGAAATGCTCTGTTTTAGTTCCAGGTTTTTTAAGGCCCCTCCCTCCCAAATACCCAGTGTCCTCTGATTGGTTGGCTCACACATGCCTGACACACCTGACAAGGCACAGCTAGCAACAACACAGCAGCTGTGCTAAATTGTTTCTTATTGGCAAAGCTTGCCACTAGACATAATATATGCAAGTGTGTGACATGGTGACACAGTGTGATGTCATGAAATCACATAATTAAAGGCGAGGCTACTGACTAGATTATTCAAGAGCTCCCGTTGGAGCAAACTTTGACCTTTTTAACTCTCAAGATCTTTTACAAGCACAAGAACATGTACAACACGCTGAAGGGAGGGAAACAAAATAAAAAACGTGACAGGTCTTCTCTAAACTAAACTTCTTATGTTGCACCTTTAATCATAGTGTTGTTGCCATGGCGAGATATTGTAAAAAGCCACACTTTCCAGGGTTTCTCCACAGTCATCTAATATTGATACTCTTGTCTGGCAACAAGGTTGGGCCAACAGTGACGGCCACACATTCAAGGCCTGGAACATCGACCAACAACATGTTGAAGAGCCCTCAAGCAGAAAACTCACCCATATCGCTTCATTCATTATTTGTTGCCCTGGATATGAACTTGGTGTTTTGGGGCTGATCACAACTACACATAGAATGAGCCACCTTCCACATTCTCTGAGCAGTGACAGAAATAAACCTTTTATTTTTTTTCTTCCTGAGAGAGCGCAGCAATTACCTTTGTCTTTATCAACCGGTAAGAAAGGGTTGATAATCAATGAAGTATGAAATGTAAAACAAGAGGCTCCAGCCATGCTAGCAGCTGTGTAGCTGTGTGTCAGACAGCTGTGTCTCATAGGTGGCTATGAACAGTGGTGCTTTGAGCTTATGTCAGAATGCTAACATGCTCACAATGACAATGCCAACATGCTGATCTTTAGTTGGTGTAATGTTTTTTTTCCATGTTCACCATGTTACTTTAGCTATTTAGCGTGCTAACATTCACTAAACACAAATCAGGGCCACAGTTGTGGAGGAAATTCTGACCTGATATTAAAAACAAAACAAAAACACACACATAAGTCAAACATCTGGTTACCATGACCTTCAATTGTTCTAGCGTTTAAGATAACAATCATTTCCTTGTGATTAAAGCACTCAGTACAAACACCTGTTGTCATCCAGTGTGTCTGCGCTAGGTTCTCTGGACTACAAGTATTATCATGTTGGGATTGGGCTGGTAATGATCAATTCTTTTGAAGGACACAACAACCATGCTGAAGACAGATGTAGACCAAACAACACCACAAAAGTACACTCTTGGATTCCTCTATGGTAAATAAAACCATGCCCCTGCCACTCAAACATCCTGTGTCCGCCACTGGTCTATAGTATTTCAATCTTTGATTTTGCTGTCGCTCCATCTTGGTAGCGTTCATCTTTAAATGGTTAGTTTAGCACTTTTTAAACAAACCGTGACAAGCCTCTAATTTCAGCTATCTTAGTAATATGAAGTCATGCCACCTCAGAATGAATAAGGTCACAACTTTTTCATTTCAAAGCTGTAATTTCTATTTATTCTCTCCATTCCATTTGGCTGTGGTCAGGCTCATTTTGTGAACATTAACACACACAGTGGCTGATAGAAGCCAGATAATGAATATCTGATACAAATCAGCCTCCTTTGTTATTCACAGGGAGTATTTTCCTTCCTGATACTCTCTGATAGGAATCTACTAACATTATCTGGTTGGTTGAGATAAAACAGAGAAAAGACACATAATTCTCCCAAAGAAACACAGAGTGGAATAATACTTCACATTTCCAGACTGACAGGCCATTACTTGATGAAACATCTACTTGACAGAGGCTGCATGTTGCAAACATGCACCTCGATGCACAGGTGGCTAATTGCAGGGAACTGTGGTGGAACCTTGTGTGGCACCACCTGCTGTGATGTAAGTATACAGAAGTATCAGATACCAGACAAGTGATAATGCTAGCTGCGAGAGAACCGGGTCACTGCTTTATTTTGCAACCTGCAAAATTATCCTCTGAGAACAACCTCCATTATTAGACTTGCCATGATAGCTCTTTGATTTGGAGGTGCAGGAAATCAGTTAAGATGTAAATGTGGACATGACTTCTCATCTCTATCATGGGAAACTGATCAGCCACAATAACAAGTAAGAATACAATTCACTACGATAATAAAACTGAGAGGCTCAGGGGCCACATTCATGTACAGTAGAGACCTTTAGATAGAGATATATATGTGATATATTCCAGGTTAATACACATGCTGGGAAGGAGGAGGAGGAAGAAATGTTAAATTAATGATAACCCTCTAGCAAATCACTGCTTGTTACATAAAAATAAATGACGGTAGCCCAGAATCAAAGCAACACTATAAACGCTTCAATTCTTTGATGGAGCTGCACACATGACAAAACCCTTCATAGCGCTGAGCAACTTTTCAGTTAATAAACAAATACCAGAAATAATGAAACTGCTGTCTGAAACTCATCTTAAAGGCACAATGTGAGTTTACTGAGAAACGTATGACATATTATGAGTTTTAGGATGTGGTCACAGTTTGGTTTATGTAACAAAACTGCTTAAATTAGTAGTAATAGTTATCTTTCCCTTTTCCTTTGACTGTAGTTCCCCACAGATGCTTTAGTGATGATCGGATCTGATGAGCCGGCAGCACCACATCTGTGTACCTACAGCATCAGAGTTGAGTGTAGAGCCGCTGACCAGGCTGCTCTATAGAGCATCTATAAAGTCTCATTCCATGGTGACAAAACATAACGATTCTTAGTTTCAGGTGATTGTACACATGAAAAGAAATATATGGATATTATATTCCATTTCTGCTAATGGATCCCCTCCAGCATTTTAAGTTTGAATAAGAACAATTATTTTTTAACATTTTTCATGAATAAGCTCGCCATCCACAAGAAATGATCATAACAAGTGATTTCAAGTGCTACAGTGCAGTGTTGCATTTTGCAGTCGTCCATCTCATCTGTGACAGAACACTTTCTATTCTAATCCACACAGCTGTGAGCACAGGCAGGTTGAGGTTAAAGTCTATGTCTTCTTTCATTGTCACACTCACACATTTTACAGTGTATTGGACCCTGAGTGCTGTCATAACATGCCTGACCTACACACTGTACTGTGCCTGAAACACACCCTGCATAGACACTGATGGAGGGCTGAAGCTGCAGCTGCCATGCCTCTGATGTGCTGCCTGTGTAGATAATGTGTCTGAGTTAGAGCATCAGGGCCCACGTCTGGTCCCAATGCAGACCAGACCCCTAGATTCTTTAATGGATGGATTATGAGATAATGGGCCCCTGGGCGTACACACATTATCAGCAGTGGCCAGGTGACCACACAGATACACAGATTTATTATTTCCTTCAGCAGATTTATAGAGCCCATATGGCATGTTGTCCATTCTGAGACCTGGACACACATACGCGTGGAGGGTATAAACTCTGCCTTTGAGAGTTACTTGGGACTTTGTGCCCTTTCGCTTCGCAATGAGAGTTCTAACAATGAGGCCCCTGTGCCATTCTGTCCATTGGTGAACTGACAAATGCCTGTTGGTTGCAGGAGAGTTGCACCATGATTTGGTTCAAGACACAAAGCATCATTTTCTTTCTCGTACCAACTGAGGTTCAGCAGTTAAAATACAGCCAACATAGGCTGAGCTGATGAAAACTCTCAGTCACTCAGAATATACTTAACGTAAAGACTTAGACACATTTTGTATTAATTTTTATTACCTTAATAGTTATTGAATGGGAAAAAAGGTAATAACACTTTATTTCTCATTAAGACTGTGAGTTCATCTAGGGCATTTTTAATGTAGACCGTCATTTTTAAAGATATGATCTTAACAATACATAAAAGGAAACATTCTGACACGCACCTTTATTTATTAAAGATAACGCTTGACAACTGCAAAACATGTAGGAAGCATATGTCTTTTAAACAGTGCTAAAAACAAATGTGAAGGAGGCCTGATTTGTGACAGCAGTCGCTCTTAGAGAGCAGGTTGCCTGTTTTGTAAAAATGATGGACATTTCATTTTGGAGCCTTTACATTTATGAACTGCCCACACTCACCTGGGTTTGTCCTGTCGCTCTTTATGTGTTGAAGTGAAGTGAAGGTGACGGAAAACCACGTTCTCACTCCCACACCCGTCTCACTGACTACTCAGGAGTGGCTCTCTCACACAGTCTCCTTCTTTACTCCAGCCCCTGCACACCCCTAATCATGTACAAGTGCCACTTTTTGCTCTGCATTTGCCGAATTGCTGCTTCACTTTGGCTTCATGCAACAGGCTAGAAAACATTTTTCTTTTTCACTTTTTTCAAATTTGCAAGAAATTTCCTTAGGTAGCTTGTTGTCTGCGGAACTTACAAATGTCAGTATTCACATGGTATTTGTGGAGAAAATCTATAATAACTATTAATTCAAACAAGCAAACACATCTCGAACACTCACAGCCAATTTTCTTTCCTCTGAAAAAGAAAGAGACCCTTTTTGTTTTTTTTTGTTTTTTGTTTTGCCTTTAAAATGCTTCCTCTCATTTCTTCACAGTGCTGTTTGTCCTCTCAGCTGCCTCCCTGCCAGCCAGCGCTGCATCTTCCACTCCCCTGCTCCTCTCGCTATTCCAGCCAAGCTAAGCCACAACTGTCCCACATGCCATGTCTGCTGGATGTGTGAACAAAGCTTGGAGGGAGCGAGGCAAAAACGGTCCTCTTAAGTGAGTCGGACCCAGTCAGGCGGGACGGCTGGAAATGTCTTCCCCTTTGATTCCCTGGGGAACAGAGACGGAAAACAAATGGAGTCTGACTCCCTTATTTTCTCAAGGTCCTGGATGTGACCTGCCGCTACTGCGGAACAAGGGTTGGAGCGCTGACGCTCGCTGCCTGGCCGCCGAGCTGTCCAGCGGTCTGTCAGGCCGACACAATGGAAAGGGCCCCTGAACCCTCCCCGCTTCCTCATCCACATTCAATCCCAGCCGCAGACTACAGCACAGCCTGTTCAGTGGCACTGCTGACAACTCAGTCGGCCTGTTCACACGGCGATGACCTGGTGAGTAATTGGTCGATAGAAGTCGGCAGGCATCGTCTTGTGTGGCTTTGCAGGCGGTGATGATTCATTGTGTGTTCGTCATGTGGCGGACATCCATGACTGTTCCAAGACAAATATGAGATCATGAGGGATAAAACAGATTTCCTCAAAGAAATAGAAATAGCCAATGAATAATTAATGCAACAATAACAGCACACATGCACTCGCATTAATCTAATCATTCCGCAGTGGGAATGTGTACATAATAAGAATATTATCTGTGTGCAGTGTGCCTGCCAGCAGGCTCGGCCCATTTGGCTGGAAGTTAACAGAGGAGTTTGGCTACCAGTTATCGCACCGCTGCATCTCAGCAACTGGATAGCTGATTCTGGCAGATGAATACAGGATTTCCATCTCAACACATCGGAGCAAGAAGTCTGAATTCAGCACTGTGTTAATGAGCCAGACCCTAAGAGAGACACAGAAGGAGGGAGAGTTACAGGTAGAGATTCAAACATGTTTCTTCTCCGGACCTGTATGCACACATGCACAAACACACTCCTTCACACATAACACACACTCCCTGCAGGGTGATGCTCCACACATGCTGCTCCCCTGTTCTGTAACATTTAATACAACCAGGCTGGATAGTAGGAGACACAACATTACTACTGACGTCAAAACGCAAAATGGCATTTCATCAAACCGGTATCCTGATTCACAGGCGGGGGCCGCTGGGTTGTAATTGGCACAAACTGGTTGCTGAAGTTATTGAACGCACAAGATTACAGGGAGAGGTTTTTCAGGCCCCTGCGATGCCTCGCCAACTGAACAGTGTAAGACTGTGGAGATAAAAACCCGTCTCTTAAAAAATATGTTTACATACTAATTTGATACAGCACTAGTTAGCTACCTGAATACAATGAATGGCTCTGTAACTAAGCTTAGTGATTTAGAAGCTATGACTGTGTGCACTGTGGTGCACGTGTGCTTTTTTTAAAATATTCTGCATATCTATAAAATGCTCATCATGAACATATCCTTAACACATTTCATTTCATTTCTTTTTTCCCCTGTAGTATTTTTCCATGGCAACCAAAGCATGACAAATGTTAAAGCACTCAGGCCACTTAAATCTGCTCCACTAAATATTCTATACCAAAATAGGACAAATGGGTTGTTGGTGATGAGCACAAAGAAAATGATTAACTGTCTCCAGTTTAAGCATCCTTTAGTTTTGTATTTTCCTTTTTTGTCTCACAGCATTTTTTTTTTTTTTGGTTTGTTCTCATTAGCAACATTTTCAGACGCAGCAGGAAGCTTTTTTTAAACAAAGACCACACAGTCCCGGTCCAGCACTGAATGAGCAATAGGTTCATTTAGCAAATAGCATTTAGCTGCTAAAGAGACAAATGTTTTTTGGTTCCCTGGGGGAACCAAAACAGGGACTTAAATTCCCCACATGGCTGGAAACATGCTATTGTTCCATCTGACAGTGGCCATATCAGCTTAAAAGATAATGTATGAATGTTGTTTGATGTCTTTAATGCTGTAACAACAGTGAATGCAGGATAAAGGTTTCTGAAAGATGCCGATCATAAATATTGATTGTTAAGGTGTCTTCAAGCACAAGACAGCACACATTCACTTTTTCAATATTTAAAGCTGACCTATGCAGGATTCCACCTCATTCAAACAAACGTTAGCTCTCTCTCAATCATCATTTATGACCCACACTAAGTGTGTGGCAGTGTCTGTATCTACAGAGACCTGTATTTTCTCATTTCATAGTATTTTACTGTGTTCCTGACTTTTCACCAGTGTGTAGCCCCGAGCTAATAAGTATTTGATATAAAAGTGTATCGACCAGGTTACATCACCGTCTCTCTCTTCTGCTGTCTGTCTGTCATGAAGGGCTACTGGTCAGTGTGTGTGACTGACTGAGAGAAGGGCTGAGCTACACACACACAAACCCAGAGCAGGGAGATGAGCGCTGATAGGATGAAGTGTGTGCACTAAATTCAGAAGGTTATGCAGAGGTGTGTGTTTATTTGTGCCATAATCATGAGACAATCAGAAGACGTTTAATTTCTCTGATTCACAGCTTTGTTCTGCCAATGTCGCTCTCTCTCTTCATTTACACTCTAGCTTGCATCACCACCTCCGCACCCTCTTTCTGTGTCATGACTGTTCAGCAGAGAAGGAGGTGCCAAGTGTTACTGATGCGTTTCCCAAGAGCTTTGACCACTGTTGCATAGTATGCCTCAGAGTCCTCAGCTGGGTTTGGGTACCCACACAGCTACAATTTGGATGAAACGGGTGAAAATCTGACCCGATCCACACCCATGTACTGTGTTGTACATGGGTGTGGATCGGGTCGGATGCCTGGAGAGCATGGGTCAGGTTATGCGATTGCCATTTTCAAGGCGTCACATGCAAAAGAAAAAAAAAATCATTTCAAAAATCAGTCAAAATCAGTCAATCATATGCCTGCATTTCAAAATGATAAGCATTTATATTTCATATGAGCTCATTCATGCGTGCTTACACCCTCTCCGAACTCCCATTCCCCACGCTGGCTTGCTTTTATTTTTAAAAAATTGCGTCCGTCTAATTTTCCTTTAGGTGCGAGTCAGGCATCGGTATCAATTTACAGCATGTCGGTCTGGGTGCGGAATGTAATTTGTGCTGTTGGAAAACGGGTCAGATGTGGTTTTAAGTATGGTGGGTATGGGCGGGTGCAGGTTTGCACAATAAGACCTGTGCAGGACTGTGGTATGCCTTTATACAAAGCTATAAATATCCCACATTTGCCTAACTTTATGTTTTTCAGTAGTTTGAGGCCCAATCTCAATAGACTGCTCATCTGTACCACTTAGCCACACCCCTCTGTTTTATGTGACCAAATGGAGATTTTTCAATTAAAAAAAAAACAAAAACAAAAATTAAACAGAAGCAGACGTATGCTGATGCTGTTGTATTAGTAGCTAGTTATCTAGTTTGCTAATGTAACATTTGCAGTCCAACATTTTCACTCCCCTTAGATTGCAAATAACAAATGTCATTTTCATAATATTGAGATTGGTTGATAATGAGGGTTAGGGGTAAAACTTAGAATTAGGCCTAGAACTACCAACGATTGGCCAACGCAAGACTCAAGTCCTTGCATCTGATGTCATCATATACGACTGTTTGACTTGCATCTGATGTCATCAAGTACCATCAGCCTGTGTCAACATATACGATGATAGCTGAACCTCAACTGCTCTGCACCAACATGATGATCATACTAAAACGTTGTCTTTAGGTATGTTTTTCTTGTTGAACACTGAATGTTGCTTTAACCACCATGCTCCTTTTCAACCCTGCCTTTTCACAAATCAAATCTATCATCTCACACCTGCATCTGCCCGGTGTGACGGCAGCGCTTCTATTGGTAAACTATGGGTAAGTTTCCACCTCCAATGCCAGCTGAGTCATTTCGTTACTGAATAGATTGCTTGAAAGCACCTTGACAGCAGACGACTGTATGATGAGGGCATTTTGCTCTAATTCTTCAGCCAAATTATCCCAGCAGGCCACAGATTTGAATACATAACCTCCTGCTCACAGACCAATCTTTAATCTATTTCAGCGAGCTCTCCACTCCCATCACACAGCCTGTGAGCTAATTGTGAGCCACCTAGAAATCACTTGTTATTCATTTTTTATTTTCTTTCTTTCTGGCCACCGGGAAGCATGAAGAACGGCATGAATCCTGCACAGAGTTGAAGTAAGCGTGGAGAATTTTGACTGCAGTGTAAGTGATACTCAAAGCGATGTTGGACCAGTACAAAGAGAGTTTGTCAGGTGGATAAGGCCACTCAGCTACCACAGATATCTACCCAGTCTCGAAAATAATATCAGAAATCAGCATTGACATTTTACAGATGCTTGCTTCGTGCATGCTGCTACGCTACATTGTTTTTTCTCAAGATAGAGGAAGTTCTTTTGAAAATGCAGTCTAGCGTTTCTAAAGGTGAGGTCTGTGTAACAATGTGTGCTCTCATGTGTCCAATCACTTCAGAGCCTCAGTGTCAGGACAAGAGGAAGAAATGCTGAATTATTTTACTGTTTTGAACCTTATTTTCTAAAAAAAAATCATAAGAAATCTCATCTTAATC
The DNA here is from genome assembly GCA_030272975.1 of Sparidentex hasta. Taxonomy (NCBI): domain Eukaryota; kingdom Metazoa; phylum Chordata; class Actinopteri; order Spariformes; family Sparidae; genus Sparidentex; species Sparidentex hasta. The sequence continues at coordinate 41,145 of JARJLU010014318.1, forward strand.
ATCAATATAATATTCAGTGAATCAAACATAGAGCCATCATCAATATTCCAAACTGGAACTGGAGCTCTCATTTTTAAGCTGGCTGACAGATCTTTGGATTTCACACTCAACAATAACTAAATTGAAATGATTTCCCTGTTGTTCACATGGTACACATGTGTAACAGAAGAATATTTTCAATTATTTCTCTTTTGCAAACCCATTGAAATGATTTCTTATTTCTCCAACACTGTCAGGCAACAGGCCTGGCAAGGACATCACTGCTGTCACCAGCTTGAACAGAGTGAATGAAGGCACGGTGTCAGGTCTCTGCTAATTTGAAACATCTAAAAACCTTTGTGCCTTGTTCAAATTTATCAACGCCTGTGATGTAATTACATTTTAAATAGGCTGGGGTGATAAATTGAATCTCTATACTGTTCTGCCCCTAACCAAACTTGATTAATCCATTTTTAATCAGCTGGTAGCGGGGCGGCGCCTTGATGTTTCATTTAACCAAGTCTGACGGCTGAGACGATGGTGCCTCCGCCGGATGAGCCCTGGTCAACATGGAGACCAACATTTGGAGACAAAGGAAAAGGATGAGGATTTTCTAATAATCTGCTACTGTTTGACATGGAGGGCTGTCTGTGCTCTGGTGAAACGCTTATGGTGTCTTTGTGTTTTCATGTGTCAGGGACACGGTGATGATAAAAAATGACCACTATGAAGCAGCCTGCTCTTTTCAGTTACTGTACTGTAGGTGGGCGAGATAACAGTCCATCTGAGGAGAATTGCTTCTAATTATAGATGACAGGCACACACTCATTCCCCCAGCGTCTTCCTCCTCCCAGTGGCAACGCTGGGAAGAGAAACACTTTAAAATAAAGGACCCTTTGGCCTCTCATGTTGCAAAGTGAGGAGCTACAAGGCCCGGTGATACAGTGTGTACTGAATATAGTTATATAGTTACTGGCTGTGGTGAAAGACAAGCTACTTGTACTTTGTGTATTTGAATTTCATGCTACTTCACACCTTTACTCTACTACTGTTAGGTAAATATTGTAGCTGTTATGCCACTATATTTGTTTGATATCTAAAATTGACTTCAAAATATAAGTCAGTGTCATCTGTGTTGACTGGTTTTCAACTCGTTTGGTGGGTGTTTTCATTGGGTTTTGATCATTTGGGATCATTTTTGTACCATTTTGATGAATTTCAATAAATTAGCCCTTCCTCTCCTCAGAGATTATGATTGAGACTGATGGCACTGAGTTATAGGCTCAGCTCGACATGCCATGACTGATGACCGACAAGTTCATTTTATTTAATGAAATTCGGTTTTAAAAGTTGGACTGCAACTTTTATGAAGATTGGGTGGGCTGGGTTCCAGGGTCCCATTTGGATACCTTTTGTCAGTCCAACCTGGCAACGCTAAATGTCAGATTCACAGCCATATTTATGGGTTAGGTAACATTAGCCACCATAAGCTACTGGACCATGCTGTAAGGCTACATTAGCAGAAGCTATGAGTGTGTTGAATGGAGCAAGTGTGCATTTGATTGTTTATGAATTTTAGTTCTAAGAGGAATATTTTTTATTGATCTATTCAAAAAGTCTTCCCACCAGTATCTAATTTAGTCAATTTAATCCATGCATGAACAAACCACAGTAGTTAAAAGAAGCTGGAGTAAAAGGTCAGACAGGCAGGCTGCTCTCTCACATGCTCAGTTCTTATTTCTCAAACCAGCCTTTCATTTACTCCTCTCACTCATGCTCACTCTGTCAATTTTAATCAGCTGCTCCCATCAGCTGGGCACATTCATCCCAGAGCACAGCATCACACCTCCACCTGTCATCTTGCCGCTGTCTTCTTAAATACGGTTGTCTCCCTGCCTTTAGTTCATTCATGCTGCTGTTTTGCGTGCCGCCTCCACCTTCCACCATCACCACCCAGTCTTCACAGATTTACCGGCTTCATTGATTCATCAGCCACCACCAGTGTCTGGACTCCATGGGGGGGATTCATCTGGCTGCTGCTCGGGGCACTTGCCCTTCAATCACAAAATCTCCCTGTAGAGTCTCAGACTTTCTGACAAGACTCATTATCACACATCAGCTGCTGTACTAAACATTTTCTTTACTTCATTCACTGGCATCTCCTGATTGAAATGCTGCTAAGACTTTGTGCTCAGAGGGGTGGATGGATCATTTCACTAGTTAACCAGGTGTTTCTTATATTTACCATGATGTAACCGAGCGTAATGCTAACTCATTTTCAAACCCAACCTGTAACGTCACAAACTAACGTTGATCAATGTCAACATCGATGTCACTGCAGTGAACAGCTGCACGTGTCACTGTTACTGCAGTTACATCCATTTCTTTTGCCCTTGTATTTTTATTTACTAAAAGAATTGAATTAACTTAATCTAAAGGTTTAGATCAGAATTTGAATCACAATTAAGAATAATACAATAAACAGGATAAACTGTAATGTGGCTATTTCAGCTGATGATAACACATTGGCTTAGTTTCTATGTGACCTGGCTCTTTTGAGGAGGATGTAGAAGTCACGTGTGGTCGCCCTGCAAATACATCTGATTCCAAGATTACAGCGGCTCCATGTGACTTTGGTGTAATGGTACTTAATGATATAAATCCACATAGAGAAAAATCATAAAAATCCACCATTTCCGCCAAGAAACATGAACTGTCATCAGTCTGAGAGGATTACATCCTTCTTCTCCTGCGCTGCAGAGGCACTGAGGGGTGTAAATCGCAGGTCAGGATGACAATGTGTAATGCACCTTGACTAATTGACTGTAGCATTTTGAATGGCAGGAGCTGAATGGATGTGAAAACAGAGAAGCTATAGGAGCTGTTGTGGAGGGAGATGGGCTGTTTTTACTGTAGCTTCTGGTCTGCTGGGCATGTTGGCTCCATCCCGGACAGAGCTGGAGCGGCTGGAAAATCACATCGGTGGACAAATGGCAGATAAAACATTCCTCCTATCCTGTCACTGTGAAGCCTTTATTTCCAAATCCTCCTTTTAGTGCCATCATATTCAACTCCTCTTTCCTCCCACTCTCCTCATTTTCACTTCTCATCTGTCATCTTTCTTTCTCCCCTTTCCTTTTTGCTTTTCTTTGTCTCTCCTTTTAACCTCCGGCTTCTTCTTTAAAAACTTCTAACAGTCTTCACAACATTTTGCAGTCTGCAACTTTTTTCAAAAGTCATATTTAGTATGCACAGGAACCTCTTTGAACATCCGTTCATACAGTATTGATATTGATACATATTCCATGAAACACTGCGTACTATAAAGCATTTAACACTAATCACTCCTCTCTTCCATGTGTATATTTGTATTGATTGTTGGTGATGAGTTCCTCCATTAGTCTTTGAGTCCCACAGGAAAATGGATTCTTTAATCTCTAAAACAAATTATAGTTTGATAATGTGATATCTAAATTGACTTTATCTCTGATGGGTATTTGATCTTGACCAGATGGAACTATGACAAACTTCCTGTGGGCAAAAGTTCAAGTAATGAAGCAGAGGAAAGCTCTCTTGCGTGCATCGTGTTTGTCTAACTTCTAGCTCTTTTGTCTTCTTTGGAATTCTCGTATGTCATTATTCAGGAAAGTTCTTAGTCACTTCAGCCCTGTGATGCTGCTAATTACAATCAGTCTGGAGCTGCTGGCTGCTGGGAGCAGCTTGTACAACAGTTGTCTTCTGTTAGTGACCACAGAGCAGCTCCACATGAGCAGCTGGAGGTTGAGCACCTCGCTGATGGGTATGCTTGTAGAAGTTATTGAAAAAGAGAAAAGAACACTTGTCATTCACGTTAGTGGAAGAAAAGCAGCAATGACACTACAACTATTTCTATTTCTTCATTACTTGGTCCCCTTTGATCCGCCCTGAAGACAACAGCTGCACATGCAGAAAGAACAATAATGAAAGAATGAAACTGAAGGTTTGTTTGTGGGTCTTGTACGGTGTCCCTGAGCCCCAACAGGTGCAGTATGGAAAAAAAATGGCCATCTGTCAAACTCATACTTAAAACCAAATATGGGGCATCATTTCGTTAAAGTAAGCAATAAATAGCGCTATCTGTAGCTGTTAGCTGATATTCTGTTGATCATTTTGGTAATTTTTGAATGTTCCACTAAAATCTGACATAATGAATCTTTAAAAACACCTAAATAAAATGTTGTGTTGTTGTCATTATTGTTATATATTTTTTGATAATCTTTACCATTGTTATTACTGTTGTTATTGGTGAACATCTTTTCTAACCTTTCCTTTAAAGGAATAGTTTGTACCTTCTTGTTTGCTGTCTTTCTGAGAGTAAGATGGTTTTTGCTAGCTGATGATTATGATTGAGTCCGCTCTCTTAAGCTACAACAAAGAGACAGTTAGCTTAGCTTACACATAGAAACAGCCCGCCTAACGCTTTAGTTTTTGTACCAATCAAACAAAGAAGATTTGCAGATGTGGCTCTTATGTCTTTACGCTCAGTAGAAGCTACCACCAGTCAGCTTAGCACAAACAGCTGAGAACATTGATGTTGAACTATTCCTTTAGAGCAGATAAAGGGAACTTCCTGGGGAAAGACAATGGATTGTTGAGTCTCATCCCCAGGTCATCACATACCAAGGCTTTAGATTGAGATTAGTTCATATCCACCAACCGAGAGCCCTGGTTTGTCCAATAAAATGCATATTGTTGCTCTAATCTTAACCTGCTAAACACAATGTCAAAAAAACATCCAAATGAACAAGGGTCCATGGGCACAGGCACTCTGCTAGGTTAAAGGGAGGGGCCATTTCCATGTCTGTGCCCAGAGCCTATTGGCTCATAGTCTGCCCATATTATTTTAAAAAGAAACTCAGTACGACAGGGTGAGAAATAAACTAAGTTGTTTTCTGTGTGTGGGAGTGAATAACGAATAAAAGTCACAGATTGATGTATGTGTGTTCAATTTTCAGGTTAGGTAGAGATGAAAATTCTGTTAGGTTACATAAAAGCATCTCTTGACTCCTGTGGTGCCCTGTACAGTGCACAACAGAGGAGAGTAGACCATTGTAATTACCTGCAAGCAATACAGAGAAACAGCTGGGTGTTACAGCAGCATCCTCAATTTTCCTTAGAAACAAAAGCACACAACACACAGGGAAGTCAGTGAAGAGGCAGGACAGCAGGGGAGAGCTGAGGAAAATACTTTTGACTTTCCATTCCTTGTTACTTTCAGTGGAACAATGACAATTTGGCATGTTTTAACCCAGTCCCTCCCATCAGTTCAGCATGGCTGATAACAGATTAAGTCCTCTCTCAACAGAGCTCATTTTGTTTAGCTTTTGTGATAAACAGCATCTTTTGCAAAAACAACACCAACAAAATTCCAGAAAAGCAGCATTTTGACAAACAAAAAACTTCAAATGTGCAAAGCACAAAAGCACAACAACAGCAACAAACATTCTCTCGGCAAAAATGGAAGATGCATCAGTGCAGCAGCCGGCCAACAGGGTCAGATGCCAAGCCAACCGAGAGCTTGGATAAACTCATTTTTGAGTTGGTGAGTTTATTCTGCGAACCGACAGGCTGAGCTGCAGAGTTTCAGGGCTTGAGTTTTAGAGATTCCACATAATGGCCCAGGAAAGAGAGTTGTCCATCCTCCGTGGACACACCACACAATAAAACAACACATATTCAACAGTGGAGGAAGTATTGTGGTTTGTAAAAGGTTGTAATCCTGGGTGTAATGGGGAATAATCCATTTTAAACGTATACTGTACAGTAGCCTATGGGTATCACTTCCCAGTCACTCCCATCGGGTGTGACTACTGCTTGACTGTGGTGATTACTGTTGCTTCCGTCATTTCCTGTCCTATAACAATCACTTACTGTAATATCAGGGTCTTTCTTCCCTCAGGTACCAGTCATCTTCTCCTCCAGCTACACTGATCATCAAGTGATGTAGAACTTTTCCCAACAAGCACTCCAAGACATTATCAGTGAAATGTCATCTCATTTCCAGGATATTGACTGCACCTGAAAAATAATATATCATGGAGAATTTCAAACCAAGAAAAGCAAAGTCTCTCCTGGTTAGCTGGCCAAGGTCACTTAATTTGTGTTGTGCAGTGGTGGACTCAGGATGTTTGAGGGACAGGGGCAAAAAAAGAAAGAAAAGGGCACCAGTTGTATGTGGTGGGAAACTAGCGCGCCGAAAGACTTGATACATTTAAAGTGAAGTGACGGCATTTTATCATGATTTCTCCACGGGAAGGGCACCCTGGTGGGCATCTTACCACATATTATCCACCATAGGGGCATCTTAGAGGACTCTTTTATGGCATTTTATTGAACATGGGGCCCCCATGTCCACTAGTGTCTTAATGTGTTCTAAATGATGGTGGACAGACAGACACACATACAGAGCTACAAGTATTTATCCTGCTGTGCAGAATGGTTTCCAACTATGCTAACTATTGATATAAAATGCCTTGCTAGTATTTTAGGCCTGTGAACATGAACTCTGTGCAGAAACAAAGTGCTTCAGTTCTCCTCACAGAAGCACTTTGTTGGGAAAGCCAATAACTAGCAGCAGAATGTTGTACTAAACTTTGAGTGTGATTCGTCGCCGTGGTTCTGTAGTGCAGACTATTCTATCGCTCCTTTTACTGGTGTAGGAGAGATCTGAGAGTGTGTCGTCTTTTAAGTTGCTCAGTTTGGAGAGATGGCAGAACAATCCCTCCATTTAATTAGTCCTCAACAACTCCATGCTCTGCTCATGGAGCCCTTCATCTTCAGCTAGACCCTTTGAAGGCTGTACAGTCAGACTGGGTGTTCCTGATTGATTTTAGCAGACCAGCTGAGCTGGTAAAGAAATGAAGGGAGGCAGATGTCACGGCAAACAGACATTTTAAATGAGATAAGGCTTTGTGTGCAGTTGACGAACAGCAAAGGATGATCAATGACTAAGCAGGAAGTAAGATAGAGGCTCGGCGTTGGGCTGCAGATGGGATAACTTCAGGTTGGCCCAGAGAGAGGTGTACTGATGGGTGGAGGCCACAGCGATGGCAGCACATTTGAAAGAGGAACCCGAGATAACCTGGGATATTTTGAAACCGCCGATGACTCAGAGAAGTGAAATGAAACCATGCTGGATCCACTCATTCTCATATGACCTCAGATGGAAGGCTGTCATGTGCTCAATAAGGTCTTTAGTGAGTTGTCAAACTTTATTAATGGAAATAGCTCAAAGACATGGACCACTAAAAGTTCTAGATGGGATCAGGGCACTGGGTGGCATCTGAGGAGTCAGTCACATTCTGATGAAAGTCTGGATGACACTAAAAAAGACTATTCTCAAAGGGTTTTCATACCTGTTTAGTTTAAAAAAAAAAAAAAAAAAAATGAAACTTCATCTCAGATTAGGTCAGAAGGACTATGACAGCTGGTCGTTACTATCAGCCAGCCATCTGCCCAAAAACTCTTTCAGAATGGTAAAGACTGATATTTCAAACAGAGCTTTCAGATGAACTTTATAGATCAGATATGACAAGATTATTCTAATTAAATCACTGTTCATTAAATTAATAATTAATACGCAATGCTCTGAAGAATAAAGTGAAATGAAACAGAATGAAATTAATATAATTGATTAACTAATTATTTAATTAATAAACATACAATTATAATTTACTAATGCAGCACTCTGCTAGATCAGTATTTATGTTTGGACCCACAACAAATTGTTCCCACTCATATATTAGCAACCTAAATATGCTAAATGCTACTTCATAAAAATCCATGCATTATTCCCCCATAAAACAATAATGCTGAAAAATATCCTACCTCACAAAGTTTAACAAAGTGAGGAAAAATCTGCTGGGGATTATTCTGGGCTGAAACCCATCCTTAGGTTCAACGGTTGTTGTGTAATCCTGCTAACAAACCAGCTTACTAACCAACCAATAAGTAAACGCTGGCATAAAACAAATATCCTGAGCAATGGTAATAAATTCATAGGATACATGAATGAAGGGTATGAAAATGGCAAAATACGGCCCTGGAGAGACTCGTGTTAGTGGGAACTGCTGCTGACACTGTTTTAAGTCCATTGCCTGATGTTTAATTGCCAGGCAATGGACAGATTTTGTCAGCATGATAGTGTCACAACTGGGCAGGATGCAGTCATGAATCTATATAGGTGGGTAGTCGAGATCAAAATGAAGCTGTAGTTAGGAGACGGCATGCTCTGAGCAAGGGCGCTGGAAGAAGGCAGGTAGGAAGTAGGAGACTGTCTGCCCAGAACAAAACGACGGATCACTGTATCCCACGTTCAGTCATTTGTGTTTGGTTAAGCTAGCCATGTTTCCAATTCTGTGTGTATGGTGCAACGGTGACGGAAGTGAGTTTTGTGAAACAGATCAAATGCACCATGTTCAAGGAAACATTATTATAGAAATTCATCATTTGGTGTGATCTTACAGGACAGGCCAGGGCTAGCTGTTGAGCATGCTAACTAACTAAATATCTCTGCAAAACAGTACAGTGACATTTTTAACTAATATCAAAACTTATTTTTCTTCACATTCTATTGACAACCTTCCCTAAACCAACAAAATGTAGAAATTGGCAATTTATGTGATTTGGCGACCTCAGCAGTTTCTGAGTGCTGCACCGCTGTAGTAAATACAAATCCCTGGTCTGTCACAATTTGTCAGATGTAATGGAGTGTAATGTAACTACACACACAACTCATAACACCATAACAGTGTTATGGGCTGAAAATGTATATGTTGGTATGTAACCCTGTGATCCTACTGTCTCACTGAAGTCACACAGCAGAAGCAAGTGATTCACCATATTACAAGGCACTGTGCCATCAAAATGAAGCTGTTACATAAGTTACACACATTGCTTTAAATCAGTAAATTCCTCGTATCAAACAAGGGAATATTTCAGCAAAATGCATGTAT
>JARJLU010014320.1:0-24858 GCA_030272975.1 Sparidentex hasta
CTTTATCCTTAGATCCTTAATTCTGAGCAGGAAAACCTTGCCTGAAAATCACCTGTGAAAAACTTGCAGGTGGATTCACACACATTGATTTTCTTCCCTAGACACTCTTGGAGTAGTGCCAACTAATTCGCAGTGATTCTTTTTCACAGTGTCCTCCTCTGAGTGCTGCACAGTTGAATCAAAGGCCACTAATCAGAGGAGAAGTTTTATAGAGGATAATGACCACGGAAAAGGAAACAAACGGTGTGACCCTGAGTGACTCATGCATTTCTAATGTGCTCACCGCAGGTATTGCAGGGCCATGCATGTCAAGGTGTGGGCAATCCTTCTTTGACTTTATCTGATATTACACATAGAAGAATAGCCCAAATATACATACTTATGACATGACGGACACAAACAGTAATTAGAATTGAAATGCTGACAAAAAATAAAGCCCGTCTTTATAGGCTGGTTTCAACTTGTATAGTCTGTATGAATTTTAACCATAAAACTGCAAAGGATCAGTCAAGGATGTTAAAAGGTGAGGTAACCACACTCCATACCTAGTATGAACTAATACTACTACGACTAATACAAAACCAGTGCAACAAGGCTGGATTTGCATTAATAATATATTCTAGTGCTGGTCTGTGGCGTTTACAACATTACTGATTAGCCTGATGGGCCGCGATAACTGAAGGTGAAATGTTGTAACTTTAAAGCACCATAATTATCACACTGCGAGTCCGATTTTATCCCACGGCACAAGGGGTGATGCATCTTGTCACTGATTGTCCCAAAGGGCATTCACAGTATTTTTAGCAGATGAGAATTAATAGGTTTTTCTTTCTTTCTTTTTTTTTGTTGTCATAACAAAAACTTGAGTTGACTTTAAAATGTGCCAAAGGCTTTTTGGTTATAAGGAGCATGAAGTTAAAAATCAACCTGGTGTAAATATATGTTCTGTTTGTTGCTGATAACTTCAGTTGTGTGATGCACTCAGGTTTCTATGTTCCATAAATCAGTCATGCTGATTTATAATGATAAGGAAATTAATATTAATAATAAACAAATAATAAACTGGAATATGTGTTATTGTTATTCTTTATTTTATATGTAATGTGTTTGTAAATTTGGCTTTAGCTCAGTGAGTACACTTTACTACTGAACAACAAATGCTGAGTACCATATTGTATAAAACTGAATTTTTACCACAATTATAAGTTTGGGACCACAAGACACATGGGTAGAAACTGGACAGACATTAGAGAAACAAAATGTAGAGCTGGAATGTTTTACATGTAACTCAGAGTATTTACCTCTACCAAAACAGAGGTGGCTGAGGAAATAGACTATTGATTTAGATGTGGTCTGTCGTTTTGACATGAGTTGAAAAGCAACATTTCCAAGCTCCAGTTGCTTCCATTGACTGACCTCACTCACACAGATTGGTTTGCCAGGCAGCACAATGGCTGCAGGATTAACGGTGAGATTTGGGTGACATTTCAATTGGTTAAAAAAAAGAGAAAAGAATTGACTGACGTCATACTCTTTGGCTTTCTATACCTGCCCACCCCATCGCTGAGGAAGAAAAGGGAGATGAATTAGAAAAAAGAAAGATTACACCTGGCAATGAACCCAACTCCATATGGTTCAGCTGTCTGCTGATTAAAGGATTTTCTTTGTCACTTTTCCCACACACTCTTCCAGAGTCTGGAAAATATCTTGCCACCTCTCTCCTCCCTTTCTGCCCCTCTATCTTGATAACCTCTCTGTCCTTTTTTTGTCTCTCTCTTTTCTCATCTCTTCCCATCCCGTCTCATCTTTCATTAGATTAGATTACATCTTTCATTCTGCTCTGCATGCCAGTCAGTGCGTGTCCTGCATTCAGTTGACATTTATATAATTCATTTATCACAAAGAGCATTGGACTGTTGTTCGCTTATTTCAGATGAGTCACGTGACCCTAATCACAGATGATAAATGACCCTTTTTTTCATGTTACTCTTCTAATCTACTCTTCTTCTCGCACTCTCATCAAGGTTCAGATGAAAACTTTTGTTTCTCCTCGCCAGTGTTGCTGCCAGTTCCTGACGAACTTGGCCTAAAGACTGTAAACCAGAGGAAATAATTATTCACATCTAACTCAAATACCAAATAAGAGAGAATTAGCAGAAATTCAAATCCAACTATTCCTTTAATCAACGAGCTGAAGCACAAGCATGAACGTGAAAACACACATACATTCACATGCAGCACATTTGACTATGGCGCAGTGTAAGTATTATTACCTGCACTGTTTGATCAATCTTTGTCTATCAGGATCCAAAGTTCTACCATGCAATGTTTTCATTTTTTACGACAGTGATACTGCACTTGTAATCATTAACTTACTCTACAGCTTTCTCGATACTACACTGGGCATCCAACATTTCATTATTGTCGTCAGTCACCTTTGAGAGCACTTGATGCACAGCGTTAGCAGAATATGTACATGTATCTAAAACAACAAAGCAACAATTAATTTCTCTTTGAGAACAGTCTCAAAGTTCACATAATGGATGGCTCTGGCGCAATATCCAGGTCATTTCTGTTTGCACTGATCCAAGCTGAGGACACATTTCGCTCTCAGTTGTGATGAGCGGCCGTGTCAGTGGTTGCCGCCGCAGAACACGAGGCGTATGGAGTTGGCAGTGTCCAGGATGTAAACAACAGAGTTCATGATCGTCATGAAGGTGACCACTATCAGTTTGTCCCTGTCACAGCCAGGTTCACATATGTCGAGTCTGAAACTATAAAGTGGCCACATCACCATAGCCGTCATGTACATCACTGTTGCCAAAATGTTGTAGCCGATCACTAGCTTGTCAAAGGGGAATGGGAAAGAAGATGCCAGCCGTCCGAGGGTGAGCAGGATGATGACGACGTTAAAGATGAAGCACAAGGCGTACACAGACACGCACCACTTTATTTCGTGGGAAACAAACTGCGCTCCCTCAAGGGACGTGAAGATGAGACAGGCGAATAAAGTCTCCAGCATCTTCATTATGCCTGGCAACGTGGAGAGGAACCCGATGGTCTCCCCGCTTGGACGAAGGCGTGTCAAGACCACCTCGCCCACATACACCCCGAAACACACCCAGGACACCACAGAGGCCCCGATCTGGCGAGGGCCACCATTTTTGGCAAAAAAGGTGGGGTAGATGATGGAGGTGGTGAGGCACATGAGGCTCGCCAGTATAGCGAAGGCGGCAGTGAAATCGTCCCAGCCAAAAGGCAATTTGGTGTTGACTGTTGTGAACTCCAGGATGAGAATGAGGAAGGAGAAGATGAAGCAGAAGCACCAGGTAAACATGCACCACGCCCAGTAGGAAGATGTGGGAGACAGGACATGTCCGACCGCTGCCACCAGGCTAAAACACATACAGGTGAGGATGGTCGCCATTATCCGCATGATGCCCACAGGCTGGGTGATTGAATGCAAATCTACATTGGCCATGGCTGGACAGGATGAGTCTGCTTGACCTTCAAAAAAGTGTGTCGCTTCGTCCCCAAAGTCATTCGATTCTCAGCGCAACAAATATCCCATCGAAGAAATCCATGAAGGCATGAGCTCGAGCAGGTGTGTTCTTTGAAAATGAAACTCCAAGTGTGGTGGTGTCTATGTTCCAACAGAGAATCCTGTCCTTATCTGTGCAGTTTATGGCCCCTGCTTCACTCCGCCTATTGGACACTGGTTGGGTGTTATCATGTTGACCTCACAACACGCTGGACTCTGGTCCTCAGCACAAGCCTAGCTCAGAAGCCAATCTCCAACACAGTGATGGGGTGTAGGTCACATCCTGAGTAAAATCCCTCTGAACCTGTCACTCACTTCACTAAATTCATTGTTTGTGGGTAGCACAAAAAGTAGAGTTTAAAGAGGGATATTAGTTTCAAAGGAATTTTTTGTAATGGTTATATTTTAGTTGCTAAAAATAGTTGAATGTATAGCAAATGTTTTTGTTTTGTACTCACTTTAGCATTGTTATCATATTTGGTCATATCAGTGGTTACACTGCCTACAACCAGCTGGAAAGTATATGCTCTTTGAAAACCCTGAAAAGCCGTTTGATACATTGTGCCAATAATGCCACTCCCAGCTAAATGGTTCTTTCCATTTTGACCTTTTAGAGAACAGTGATGCGTGAACTGGTCCAAGGTTATGCAACTAATTTGAGCTTTGGTAGGGCTGTAACTGATGTCATTAAGATAAGCAGACTGGGCTTTAAGCCAGATCAGTTAGGCACTTGATTTGTAAAGTTGTTCAATGAAGACTAAACATTTACTGAGACAACTTCATACCTTTTTCTGTTCATCATTAAAGCTGGGGATGGTTAGATTGTGGAAACGAGCCAAAAGCAGCAAAGTACATTTAAAAAAAAAAAAAAAATCCAACCTCCTTGCTTCAGGCCTCTCTCTATTGCCACCCCTCCAAAAAACACATGAATGTACACAGTTCCCTAACCCCTAACCTAACCTACCCTAACCCTAACCCTAGTTTGCTACATTCAAAAAACTGCTAAACATGAGCAAAATAGCCATCAAGGACTTACCTCCATTTGTTAACGCTACCTACCTACTGCTCTCTGCTATAGCTGTGTGCTTTCTGCTAACTGACTTAGCTTGGATCTTCAAGAATACAGTTAATCAATTACTAAAAAAGTTGATGACTTTCAGTTGTTTAAGGATCCAGTTATTAAGACTGTACATCTAGCTCTACACCATCAGTGAGTTATTAACGTGTGAGTTTGCCGTATTGACAGAAAGACAGGAGAGGAAGCATGTTTCTCTTCTTCTCTCTCTTCCCCCCACACTATCTCTCAGTGTGCATTATAGCATCATGGGAGTGGAGTTGTGAAACCGCAACTGCAGTGTGTTTCTCGGTATGCACACCTTGACACACCTTTGCAAACATCATTTGACAGGGGTGGGTCCCATTGCACCTATTTAACCATTGAACAAGTTATTTAACCATTAAATATATTTCATTAATTCAGTCATCTCTTAGATTTGTTACTGAAGTGCTAAAAACAACCAGATATGGTGACAGCGACAGGCCTGCACAATAACCCCACATTTGTATCATATTTTATTCATATTTCACACACTGAGTTGGACATAAATGAGCACATCATACGATGACAGCTGAGACTGATACATATCATATTATCATATATCATATTAAATAGAATCATTAATCCGATCACGTGAAAGTTATGAAGGGAGAAAAAGTAAAAGAAAAGATGCGGATTACATCTGTCCGAAGTCAAAACCTAGACACAGTAACGGTTGTTTCATCAGTGAACATCACCATGATAAATAAGTGAGCCTCATTCATGTTTAAGAATCCAGAATGTTTAAATCATCATAAAAAAAACAGTGAAAAAAAACATGTTTACAAAAAGACTATGTTACGGTATCCTACTCATGTTCAATCTTTGAGCAGACGTTCCAGCAGCTGAAATATGAGGCTCATACACAACCTATGTTGTGCTGACGAAGAAGACCAGCTTAAAGGAATAAACAGTATCCACAATATAAGCAACGAGGTTGAAACAGGTCATGAAAGAGACAACCACTAACTTATTCCACGTACACGCAACCACTTGGGAGCAGTTGTTGGGCCTAGGGTTGTTCTTGAAGCTGTACAACGGCCACACGACGACAGCTGTGGCGTACATCAACACTGCCATCACGTTACAGCCTATCAGGATCTTATTAAATGGTCCGGGGAAGAGAGACAGAAGGCGTCCGATGGTAAAAAGGATGACAATGAGGGCAAAGATGAAGCAAATGGAGTAGACAGCGACACACCACTGGAGCCCTGGGTACTGAGCGTAGTTATAATCTCCCAAGCAGATGAAGATGATGCAGGCCACAAAGGCCTCAAGAACCTTGAGCAGGCCCGGGACTGAGGACAGAAAGCCACTTATCTCACCAGGTTTTGCTCGGGTCAGACCAACCTCAACGGCGTACAGGATGAAGGCCACACAGGAAGTAACAGTGGCGCCAATCTGCTTGCTGCAGGTGGAGCAAGCGAAGGAGTCCGGATAGATTACTGACGCTGCCAGCACCTGCATGAGAGAATTGTCAAATCGTTATCAACAATTTGACTTTTTTATTGTCAAGTACTTACAATAATGAGACAACTTAAGAACTGTGTTGTTTCACTAGTAAATAAACATACATATTTGCAAATGCTTAAAGGGTAACCTGATTTTAGACATAGATGTGTGTCTACAGGTCTCGGGGAGGACTACTGCACATGTGAAAACTAATATTTTAAAACCTTTTGCTGCTCCAGAGGAAGGTGCATGCATTCATGTAAATTGCCCTCATTAATGTTGTACAGTGGCAGACTGCATTGTGGGAAATGTATTCGCCAGGGTTTAGAAAGGAGAGACGAGGGCGTCTGGCTCTGCTGTAACGATTTTGTTCATTTGTTTTAAAACTGCCTGCAATCAGTCCAGCAGTATTAGAGGAGTGCATTGCTAGACCAGTGCACTGCTTTTCAAAACCTACTGCCTACATTACCCACAGTGCAACTTAGCCACTGAGTGACATCAATTGAGGCAATTCATCAGATCACATGGAGCTTCCTCTTGAGCCACTGAAGTCATTATGCTCCTTTTTTCACGTATGCATTGGTACTCCCCAAGACATTGGTAGAATAACCCTTTAATGTCAAAGTCTTGAATGAATTTAAGACACTGTTGAAGTATCTGCATTTTGCATCAAATTGTAGGGGCGCTAAAACCTAATAAAACCTCTTCTAATTTCAAGAATAGGGAAATCAGGACTCTGCAATATGGTCTTGAAATAATACTGCAATATTTTGAGAGCATATCCTGATGCATGCAACAATCATTATTAACAAATTATAATCAGTAACTAATGACTAAGTGGGTAAACAGAAACAGTCTGGCATGTTCAGGTTTTAAATAACAATAGCCGGTCACTAATTTAACAAAGACTTGCAACAAGTTTATCCTAAAAAAATGATCTAAGACAAATAACAGAGTTTAAATGACACCCACCATTAGGGTAGCCAACATGGCAAAAGCTGTGGTGAAGTCATCCCAGGAGATGGGCAACACATTTTTGAGGCTGGTGAATTCCAGGACGAGTATGAGGATGGTGATGCAGAAGCAGAAGCACCACGTGAACATACACCAGGTCCAGAAGGGCTCGGTTCTGTGGCCCACTGATGCCACCAAGCTGAAGGAGATGCAGGTGAAGATCACCTCCAGCATCCTCACGATGCCCACAGGCGCTGTCAGTGTCCTGAAGTCCAGAGTAACCATGATGATCGTAATCCTGCCGTCACTTCACTGTGGTTAATACTTACCGATAGATACTTTGGTTTCCATCAGTCCAAGTTCCTAATGCCACTCCCTTACTGTTCCTGCCCTATCACAGAGTCTTCCTCAAATGGCCAGCAGCCAAGCGGTTAATGCGCATGTACGTGACACAGTTATATGGAGTGGTTATGTGGGGGGGCAGCTGTTGGTCATTTGCTTATCAGTTGTGTACATGAGGCTTGGTCAATAGAGAATTTGGATCGTTGGAGCAAATATGTATAACAGGAACTGCACCTTATGATACTGTCACTGTTCAGTGTTATCACTGACACACCCCACAGCTCATTCACTATGTTTGCCAACTTAGTGACAGCAGCAGCTTAAATCTGTAAATGTTTTACAGGAGGAGGTTTGAAGGAAGTGGGCCTTTGTAACACAGTAGAAAATGTTTTTAAAAAATGAGGAAATGAGATCCTGGATTTAGGAGGTCAGTTTTAGTTATTTAAAACGTGGACAGTCTCAGTTAAATACTGATGTATCTGAATTGCATACATGAGTAAACCAGTGTGTGGTTTGATTTCCGCATAGTAGATTAAAGCTTGTCACCTTTATCTGGGTCAGATAAGTCATCAGAGGCAGAGTGTTGAGGATGAAATGAAGAGTCTCAAAGTCTAGCGAAATCAGCTGCTCTGTAGTCTGGTGGTACGGCGCTAAAACAAATCGCACTTTCGTTTCACCATCGTCATCTTTTGTCCACAAAAGGCACGACAATGAACACAAAATAAGGAAATGAAAGTTCCTCATCTAACCGTCTACTGCCTACAGACTGCAAAGAGTGACGCACACGTGTTGTAAAAACACTTGCTTTTGTGTCTTAACGTCCGTGAACAAACCACAGCTTATACAGCAAGTTTAGTTATAATGATTGTTAAAACGATCGCAAACACTGTTTTTAAGATAACTGCTTATCACACTGATAGTACAGGCTTTCTATGCATGGCACTGCGACCACAGAGGTAGAGATATCTTGCTTCCTTTGTCATTATTAAGTGATTGCTACATTCCTTGAGCTTTACACACACGGCAGCACTTTAGAGTAGCATGCACAGGGATGAAACTGAGACCTGAGCACGGCTGATGCTGATTCTGAGGACTTGGGGTGATAACACTACACAAATTGCAGTGTCAGCTTAAGACATTGTACAGGTAACAGGTAACAATGCATGACAATAAATTATATTTACTAGGTACTTGTACAACATTCCTGGTAACCTGAAAACTTTGGGGTCATGAAGGACAAATCCACCAGTTTGTGGGCAGAGGAATTATCAACTATCAGCTTTCCAATAATAAATTTAGAACTGAAAATCTACACTGAATCAGTCACCAGGTGGCAGCAGAGCAGCAATGGGTAATACCCCCAAGTGTGTTCATGATGTTGAGATCCTTTAGAGCTGTCTTTTCCTTTTTTAAAAATTTTTAAAAAAAATTTTCCCCAGGCTGTGTTTGTTTGCTTTAACCAGCTGGTGTGCAGCTATGCAGTTATCTAAACACTTCTGATAAAGGTCGAAGTTGACAGCAACCAAAACTGAAAACAACAAATTCATTGGTGAAAAAAAAGAGCAAAATGGAATGCAAAAAAGAATGAGTAGAATAACAAAGAAACTGGACACGTACAAGAGATAAGTATAATTTGTTCATGAAGATCAACACCGAGTCCAGTTGTATTCACAAACAACAAGTCTACAAGAGTTGGTGATGTTTAACTGAAACCTGACACTGACTCTCACAGCTTTTGCACATCTGGTAACACTCCCAGGCAGGAGGTGACGTCACAGCTGATGCCACAAGATCGTTTGACCATAAAGCAGTAAGGCGTGCAGCAGCTCCCCTCCATACTTGTTGCATATTGAGCGTGTCGCACACACACACACGCGCGCGCGCACACACACACACACACACACACACACACACACACACACACACGCATACCCACAGAAACCTAACCACACATATCGTGTTTAACAGATTCCTTGTTAGATCCGGTTTGCAGAAGCTTAGGCTACCCCCACACACTCAGTGAGCTTTAAAGTTTTTAAATGAGTGTGGTGCAGCTCAGCAACACGGTTAGTCATTCAGTGAATGTCTTCCGTGGACACCTTGATGTGTCAGAGCAGGACTGGGGCTGTTCAACGACAGAGTCCTTAAACATCCAGTCGCAGCTAAAGGGTAAAGGTCGGTGATTTAAAAAGGCTCTGGAGCAATTTGTTTTTTATTGTTTACAGTGCTACTTCCTCTTCCCTTGCCATCCCCCCGAGGATCACAGTAGAAAACCTCAGCAGTGTGGAAGTTGCAGCTACATCCTGCGGTTGTTGCTATATCGATAGATGTAAATCATGAGGGTTAAAGCAAACGTCCGTCCCCGCAGGCTACTATTGTGAAATCATAGTCAACATCTTTAAAACAGCCTGTTGCTGAAATCGTTTTTTACCTTGATTGTTTCATCAAGATACACAGTCAAGTTTTTTTTCTTTTGTGGAATTGAGGCCTTCTTGACATGATTTGAGACTTTCAAGCTGATAAAAAATATTCCCCCTTCTTCCACCTGTGTTTGATTGACATTCTCACCTCTGTACCTCCTTTGTTTCTTCTTCGTCGTCACTCCCAACATACCTGTCACACCCAGAGCAGCAGTTGTTTATCCAGCACTCGAGTCAAAGGAATGCTCTGAAAAGAAACTGGAATGCAAGTTTGAAGACATGAAGGTGCAAATAACAAGGCTGGAAGGAGGCAGAGCGTCCATCAGGTGTGTGGAGGACAGAACAGGACGAGAGGCGATGATGCTGTTAAAAGATTATTCGTCTGGTCCCCCGATGGAAGAGAGAGGAGAGGAATGGAAACCTGTTTATATATGCAACTGACACTGAATGACTCTGAGTTTCTCACGTGAAATTGACGACATTGTTTCCTCTTCTGTGTTCATGACTTATGACAGGTTGACCAGGATCACCAGGACAGAGCTCAGCATGAGGGGAGGTGAACTGTGTCACATCACTGATGCTCAAATGGAAAATTGAGGGACACCGTTAACATTTTGTCAAACCTTTAATGTGACTACCCCGACCGCATGTTGCTTCTGTCTACATTCACCCAGACACAAACTCAAAATGTGCACTACAGAGTTATACCCCGTGTGTGAACGTGTTTATGTGGCCGAAAATAGTTCCACACTTTCTTTTCATGAAACCCCGTTTTGGATGGTGAATAAATCACATGGAACTTCGAACGCTCAGAAAACATGATTGCAACATGATAATGTCATTATTGGGAATGAACGGGGCTCAGTCGCCATCAGTGTATGAATTAAATACTGTAAGTCTCTTCGGACAAAAGCATCTGCTAAACGCCCTGAATTGTAAATCAACACTGTTTACAAAGAAATCCCGACAACTGCAGCACTTTTTGTGTCTATTCGCAGGTTCTCTGCTCTACCACTGGAGCAGAGCTGTGCTTATTTTTTTACACATTCCTGTGTGCAAGATGATAAATTCCAAGCCTGCACAGGGCTGATAGTCCGCGCCCATTACGAAGATGTCCGAGAACACACGCTGCCGATATATGAGTTCCCTGGCCTGCTGTGTGACCACTATATTCCATATTTGTAGTAGAAACACAAAGATGTAGCAAATGCACACTGAAACACAACTTGAGCGGTCACAAAGACATGAAAAAGAGTAAAGAAAAATATGTGCACATCAGAAATGCATATAAAAAATGTGCCAGTGTAAGATGAAAATAAGATGTCTGCACTTCTGAATTCTTGACAGTAGATGGCACAGTAAGAGCTTCGCGGGCGTGTCTGTTATTCTTCATGTAACGTCCTTAAACTGACCCCAAATCCTGTTCTCCCGCTTAGAAAGGAAGGAAAACCAGCGTCTGAGATTACAGAGTTGCCATTTTGCCGACCTCTAGTGGCCCAAAATAGGCCATCCGTGGATTTGAAAGCAGAGCAGCACCTTCCCATGTCCGTCTGTAATTATCAGTGTGGCTGCAGCGCTGTGCATTCCTGATGTAATGGATAATGTCCTTGTGATAGTCCTGTGACTTCTGTGTATCAGTATCTGTCAGCCCAGTCCGGACAGTCATCAGGGCCACAAGTGTTAAAGTCATGTGTTTAGAGCTGGCTCATTCACACTCGGTCTGTGCGTGGGAGAGAATCTCCTGAAGGGCACGACAGGGCCGACGCTGACAAATATTTAGTATTGCGAAAGAATGCGGGACATTTCCTTAATACACAGCAGACAGCAAGTCTGACAAAAAAAGTACGCTGAGTGAGAAGGAAGGGGAGGCACCCTCAGACTGAGCGTAGACGCACAAATTAAACATATGACACGTACAATCAAACCCTCTCTTTTGGAGAACAGAACCAATCGCATATTCCTCTCACCGCCTTACCATTCATTCTGGATTATGCTTAAATGTGCAACCTACCTTCACCCGTTTCAACACTTATTTTATTCCACTGCATCAGCATGATAAAATCTTTATTGCCGTGATTTGTGCTGTTATGAAATACCATGGATGTCCTAAGTGCCGTGAGTAAAAAAGCTGCGTATGATACTATAGAAGGGTTGCGTATTTTCCAGATTTGCCTAACAAAGTGCTGTCACGGGTAGCTTAAGTCACTTTAGTGGGCCAGAAAGGTTGCAGCATACTGCTTACTGAAGAGCTTTCTTACTGTGTTCGCAGTCACAGAAGAAAAATAAAAAGTCCCTGTTCACGCAACAATGGTGTCTTCCTGTGTTATTCAAAGCACAGTTAGTTCAGGATCTGACACGCTACTTGGCTATGGACCAGGCTAAAGTCGGTAAAAAAAATAAATAAAAAAAAATCCTTGAAGTCCTCCCTTTAGTTTGCTTCTTCCCTCCACAGGACAAACTCAGTTGGAGCATGCAGAGAGTCTCCTGACAGTGTGTGTGTGTGTGTGAAACACGCAGCACCACAACACATGCAATTAGCAGCAAAGGTCAGACAGGTTGGAGCAGCAAACATTTGCAGCAGAATTAAACTAGTTTTCCAGTCTCACAAACGTCAGCAATGCCCAATCACCTGCCAGTTGTATACCTGAAGGTTAACATTGACGTTAGCGCAGTGTCACGGTGATTCACCATTTTGATAGCTTAAGGTGGGGCATTATACACCTTTGTCAGCTGTTATGGATCAAATGAGTTGACCTTGTGCACATCCCAGCAAAAGTCCACCTTAGGCTTATCAGACTAACTTGGCATTGCTTCTGTCCCATGGCTGGTTGCTAGCTATCTGAGAATACTCTATGCTAGATGGTCGACACTTCTCAAAGTGTAGCCATGCAGTTTTTACAAGGTTATAATTATATGAGGGTGTGACTTTTTGACAAGTGTTGGACTTTTAACAAAAATAGGTGTCTACACTTTTATTTAATGCTGTGTTAAAGTTTGAATCAGTGACGGACATGTATTGATGTAATGTACTGGAAACAGAGCGGGTTATCAAGTGGAATCATCCTACAGATGGATTAAGAGACGTGCTATAGAGAATTGATCAATAAGATACCCCGGCCATCAATTCATCACAGCTGTGTGATATAAGAGGCCCGCGCTGGTGTCTCTCTAACTGAAGGAACCGAGACAACAGCTAATGAGGCGTGTCACTTCCATGCTTGTGCTCTCATCTGTGACCGTTACCTGTTGAATCATGTATGTTACCTCCAACACTTGGACAATAGTGCAACTTCCTCTTCTTTTTATTTTCCAGCTTTTTGTCCTAGCTTGCATGCCGCCCTGAATGAACCTCACCTTCTGCCGCAGCAGGAGCCAGTAAGCGACTCCATGAACAGAGATGTGTGCACGCACACGCACGCACACACACACACACACACACACACACACACACACACAAACACACACACACACGCACACACGCACACACACACATGCACGCAAGCACGCACGCGCACACACACACACACACACACACATACAGGGAAGGAGCAAGTGATGAAAAAGGAGGAGGGGAAACTATTAGGAAGAAAACAACTAGAAAAAAAACAAGGACACACTTGACAACATGGCTCTCATTAAGTAAGCCTGAGAGAATCAGGGGGTTGGCTGATACAGGAAACCAGGAGGCGGGGTTGTTTCACAGGAACAGATATAGATTATTATTAGAATAGATAGGTGAGATACTACATGTTGAAAACATAAAAACAATGAAAGGAAGCTAAAACTGAACACTTTATTCACCAAAACGCTCTCAAGATTCGTTTTTAGTGACTAACTATTCTTGCACCGACTTTACAACTTTTACACTGATCAGTTTGTAGAAAACCAGTATAGTAATTGTGCAGGAAGATGCTTAGTGGTGGTGACATTCAAGTCATGTGATCGTGATGTTGTCTGTTTACAGCCTAACATTACTGCTACACATTCAAATTATGTTCATCTGTGAAGATTGTCTTGATGAACGAAACAATGGTGTGTCATAAACTTGTGTTTGTCACAGAGATTATTGATGCAAAGATCCAAATTTAAATAGAAAAATCTGATCGGCTCTTTGTCGAGAGGACCACGGCGATGCTGCCTTCAGGATTCACCCACAGAAACCGCCAGCTGAAGTTATCAGAACTTATTTTACACCAGTTATGACCGGGATCATTCTGCTATATGAAGATGGATATGTAACTATGGATATGTATGTGGATATGTAAGAGGGGACTATTCCCAGGATAGCTGAGTGAAAAACTGAAAATGACAAGTCACTTTATGTCAGTCAGACAAAGAACACTTTGTTCTGAGCCGGCACACACTGCTCGCCCCCTCTCTTTTTGTTGAGCTCTGTATTAGCGTGTCTTATTTCCATACTGGTCATTATTTGAACTTCTGAGAGTAATAGAGTCCTGTTTATTTCATAAGACACACCCAGTTATAAGAAAAAAGAAGGGGAGGAGAAATGGGAGGAGGGGCATTACAGAGTAAGAAGGAATTACAGACTCACTGCTGCGTTGCCCCAGGGGAAGTACATGATAATCGTTCCTGTAAAGCAGCTGTTTTATAGTTGAGACTTTTGCCCCCTATACTCATTAGCCTACATCTGTCTGTTCTCAGTCGGTCTCGCTGTAGTTCTTCCAGTCTTGCTCCGGACTAAGAAGCTCCAGGAAGGAGGGTGTCTAACCCCCCTCACTTTGGATGGAAATTCACAAGTGAGTAAGTCTAACATTTAACATCTGTAGTCATACGCTGAACCACTGTTGCTGTTGTGTTCAGTCATGTGTTAGTGAAGGGTGTGAATGTTGATATACCTTATCAAGCTTCTTCTTCTTTTTTTTCTCTTTTTGTTTGTTTGGCTCCACCACTCTATAGAACATATATAAGGTATTTCTGTCAGAAATGTGTATTCAAATGTAGCCATGGTGTTGTGAGCCACATTGTCCGTACAAAACAGGGTGAGGCACAGGCACAATGCTGTGGTGGATTAAATTGCCTCATCTGTTTGTGGGTAATGCTTCTCTCTAGGATGGATTCATGATGAGACACAGGGAGGCTTGCAGAGAATTTCAGGAGCCTATTTACTCTGGGCAAGAGACATTATCTATTATATAATCCAACACTGCTGCAGGTCCTAGGGATCTGGCTGGCTATACCTGGTGCTACATTATTACAACAAAACTCCTCAAACTGCTGCTCTTTTGGCCTCTCCCACTAACCAAATATCTGTTACGGTCAACTGCTGCTGCTGCTCACTGCTTCCTGTCACCTTGGACCAGTAGCTACTGAAGTAATACAGCAGTTTTAAATTTGACTAAACTTACAGGCAATTCTCCCCAGTTGCGGAAAGTAACTATTTTACATACCCAAAGGAGTTTTTAGCTATGACCTACATGAGCAAATGGGAGCATCAGCAGGAAGTCAAGCGTTCTTTATGGTTATTATAGTTATTCTTTAATACTGGGCTACTTACTAACTGCGTCAGATAAGTTGTAAAAAGTCATCCATCTTTTATGGTGGAGTCTTAAGGATGAACACAGGAGTGTCAAAGCCTTAGAAAATATGCATTACACTTTAATCTGATGCAGTCAGAAAGAAATTGATTACCTCATTCCCAGCACCTTGCAAAAGAGTTCCACAAAAATCCACAAGTTTACTCAAGGTAAGGGTGTGTTCACCACCAGCGAGGTGAGTTTGACTGTAGGATCACTTCTGTTTATTATTAACACACACACACACACACACACACAGACACACACACACACACACACACACACACAGTGTTTTTCTGCTCCAAAGAGCCAGATAAGATAGCCAGCCTTTACTGTACATTAGCAATAAGCTAATGTTAACAAACACATGTTGTTTCTATCTTTAAATTCAGGTCAACTCTCACGAATCTCAGCACTCACCAGAGACACCAGTCCCCACTCTTGCTTCCCTTTTCATGAAATGAACTGTATTTCCCTTTCAGGTCCAGTCAGTAGTCTACATTACTCTACAGAAACACCCAACAGTGGAGGTCTTCTCCGCGGGTTTCTGCTTCAGTCAGGTTTACAAACAGTGAGGATAAATCCACTTTTAATCCCATAAATTAAAAAATCACGCACCCAAATAAAATAATAGGAACGTGAGGGGACTGACTATGACCAAAACAACACCAAATAAGCCCAAAAAAAGTCTGCGAAGTCGTGTTCTCTCGGTTGTTCCTCATTGTGCTGCGACCACTCTTTGACGTGATGAACAGGAGCTAAACGTGCTCAGGCCCGGTCGTGGCTGGAGCAGCATGGAGAAACGAGCAAAAAGTTATGCTAGATAGGTAGATAGGTAGGTAGACAGACAGACATACTTATTGTCTGTCCAAACAGTGACAGAATATTTCCATTGACAAGGCTCGACAATACACACGATTCACATTTAAAACACATTTAAGAAAATTGCAGAGCAAATGAAAGGTTTCTTGAAGACGCTCCTTTGAGCCAGTGGGACTTGGTACCATGGTGGAAGGGGTGAGAAGGGTCCTCTGAGATTATGGTGGCTTTCCTGTCGGCTAACACATTTTGCTGTTCAGACAGAGGAGTTAGGGATGATTTGGCCTCATTACACTCACGGTCAGCATTGTGCATCTGTCTGTGGCAATAGCTAACAAACGTTCGCAAATGTTTTCAAAGCGGATGTGCAACCCTGTGGTTAGAGGGTGTAGATGGAACAAGTGAAGTGTGTTCAACCAGAAAAGCTTTGCGGTTTAAATTTTCACTTCCTATTGTGCATACGTTTAATAAGTAAATCTGAGCAGTCCATAACTATCTAAATTAATATCAATTTGTAGATATTAGTCATTGAAAATGTGTTCTAAACTACTATTTGCCTACATCTACATTTGATAAAGCCATTTTGTTCTCTGATCGCATTTCTTATTATCAAAACCTATGAAACTGTGCATCAACTTAGATACGTATCCAAAATTGTGTTTGTCTGCGGTTGGCATTTAATAAAAGCATATACTTTCAGTTGCTCTTACACATAGCTGTCACAATGTGATGCAATAGCAGAAGTGCTCACTTTCTGTTTTTTCTGGCAGGAGGACATTACACTGAAATGAAACTTATATGTATGGAACAGAACTAGTGTGAATAACGTAACTACACAATGACACTGTAAATCTCACCAGAGTGAACAAAGGGGCCTTTATGCTTTCAAATGGGATACTTTAAGTTAAAACACTTCCAACTTATGAAGATTATGTCAAACATACATTGTAAATAAGCAAAAAAAAATATTTACAGTAACATTCTAATGAATGATAAACCAGCTGATCGTCTTAGAAAATTAATCATACACTCTTCTCACATTCAGAAAAGATTTCTGAAGATGGAAAAAGGATACCCACCACAGGAGGCAGCTCCACCATACCCTGGGCCACCCATAACCTATGGTGGTGCTCCTCATCCAGCGATGTACCCTCCGCCTGGCGTCTCCCCTGCAGGACCTCCGCCTGCTGGATATCAGGGAGGTCTGTGTCTGCATGGGTTAAAGATGATACTTCTATTTTTCAGTTGTCATTGTAGTCATTGTAACCATGACAGGGGTTAGTGCCTCTGAGGCCTAGCGGCACACTTATATAATATTATTACATCTCTCAGTGAAAATTTGCAAACAGACCTGTCTTTTTAAGTCATCCTTTGTATAGTGCAGATGTGTGAGGAACAGAAACCATGCACATAATTAATTAAAATCCACAAGTTTAAAATAAAGTACCAGCAACACTGCATTTGCATGTATTTCCTGCAAAGGTATTAATGTTATGGTAGATGATGATAAGAATCTGTTATGAACCATCATTTCCTGTCTTGGTAAAGTGTCTGTTTCATCTGCCAGGTCCTCCTATGGTTCCAGGCACATCTGTTCCTGCAACGACAGGTGAGGCGATGCACCCGACCCCAGACAATGCCGTCGTAAAACACAATAATAATACATGTATTCTTATACCAGTTCCCTTGGTGTGCACCCAGCGCAGATTTCCAGGGCGAGCTCCTCAGTGTCTTTTCATATCTTAATGGAGATCTGTCAAACTTTTCTTATCCCCCTTTTTGTTAGTATGTTATAAAGCTTCTTAAAAATTAAAAAGCTCAAAGTACACCCTCACAGAAGACACTGCTCCTGATGTGCCTGAAAAGCCTCCCCATGGAATCCCATTATATTTTTTTTACTTTTGACATCGCACTATGTCACCAGGGCAAACATTGTATAATGTAGAATTTTAAGTCTATATTCATGGTAAAAGTGAAGCTTAATGGGAGCTGAAAACACAACAGAGCTGACCTGAGACATGTTGTGCAGTGCTGGCTCAGACGTGTGTGAGCTGACCAATTAAGAGCAGACTGGGTATTCAGACAGTGCTGCTGTGTGAGAACACTGATGTGTTGTTATGTAATAAACCTATTCTTGTAGGAACCTAAAATTATGAGCCTGAAAATGAGCATATGGCTCCATTAACCTTTATTTTAATTCACTCATTTCCTTACTTTGGCTTTGTACTCTTTCTCTTACCTGTACCCCTTATTCCATGTGGGAATTAGTAAATGTGTATCTCTGTCTTTATTTACATACAATACATACACGTTTACAGATGGTTAATGTATTTGTGTGCCAGTGTGCGAATTTAGAAGCACTGCTGCAGCACAGTTGTACAAAGTCAGTGGGTGCCCTCCTCTGTCTCCTATCGAAGAGATCTGAAGAATAGTCCATTTGTAGCCTCTGTGCATAACAGTGAGCTATTGTTCCCCCTTTGTTCCTGTGGTGGACCGACACATTGTTTGGGACACGATTCGTATCACAGGTGTAATAATTCTTCACATGCGAATTCAACATGTATGCTGAAATGTACATCACACTGAGAGAGTCTGTATGAACTGCTGGCTTCACACATATAGGGTGTGTTGTAATTCCCACTTTTACGTATAATTTTGGGTTATTTCAGTTTATCTGCCTGCCTGCCAATGACAACAATATGAGCTGACCTGTGCTCCAAAGTGCTTTTGTTTGGATTTCTCAACAGTTTAACTTACCAGATGGGGACCACATAAACACAGAAACGTTGGAATTTCTCCTCATCATATGACAGTTTTTGTACTACTAGCACCCCCTGCTGGTATTGTTAAGTCAGTGCAGTCAGAACATTTTACCCTTAAATCTGACAATGGCAAATCAGCAGCAGTGGAGGAATTATTCAGATCCAGCACCACACTAATACCAGCGCTAATACCACACTGTGGAAGAACTCAAGCTGTAGGTAGAAGTTAACCTTACTGCTGCATTCATGTGTGTGTTACATTTTACTGTACTGCTGGGTTGCTTAAATTACAGCAATGCATCGTATTCTATGGGATGATCAGATGCCTGTAGCGTCACAGACCTGTGAGAACCACGCCTCTCAAAAAAGTGGAAAATTCATGAGCTCAGAAAAACAGCCTGTTTTCAGCACTGTAAATTTTCCACATAATCCAAGATAGTTGTTTTTTAAATAGTTAATTTAGCTTAAAAAGCACGAGACTTCAGTCTTTGAAAATCACCACATTTGGAGAACATTCTTTTCACTGGAAGGGAAGGATGTAAAACATAATCTGACTAGTAACTAGTAACTAAAGCTATCATATAAATGTAGTGAAGTTAAAGTACAGAATCTATGCAATATTTATCTGATTAGCAGATGAGAAGTATAGCAGTATCGAGTTATATATACGTTGCAGAAAATGTACTTACTTGCATTCCACCACTACAGCCCAGTGCAGAATGTTTACAGAGGGACAGAAATGTCTGAGTAGCTGGCGGTTATAAAATACTGCAGTGAGCAGTGGGGCACTGCGCTCACTCTAAATATGGAAACAAAAGACTATGGAGACACATCCCTTACTTCATGTGTTGTGCGTTTCTCATCCTCAGTGACTCACGTGGTCGTAACACCTGCATTACATGACATCCCGGGACAAACTGTGTGTCCCCATTGCCAGCAGACAGTGATCACCAAGACGGAGCACACAGCGGGCCTGATGGCCTGGGCCATCTGTGCCGGACTCGCTGTCTTTGGGTAAAAGCAACTTTTCGGTCTTACAATTCTGAATGTCTAGTTTCTGGTAGAGAAAGTGAAATTTAAAGGGATATTTAATCCAAGGTCAAACAACATTGTGAAACTATGTAAGACCCCCTCTCGAGAGATCAAGTTAGCAGACCACTAATTAACAGAATTTTAGCAACCTCAGAATAACAATATATGTAATTGTAGTGTCGGAGATTCCCCAACCCGGAAGCTGTTGCCGGAGAGTTAAGAGATCTTTTTAGCTTCACAATCGAAATCCAGCTAAGCTAGTGGAGTTTTGATACATCGAACTATGTGCTTAGGCTCTATTTGTACTGTTGCTGAAATCTGTTACTGTTCTGAGCATTATTTGTGGCTTTTTGATGGCGGTTTCTTGTTGGAGGCGTATACTACAGTGTATTGTTATCGTGCAGTCTTTTTCTGAGGTTGCTTAAACTCCGTCAATTAGCGGTCTGCTAACTTGATCTCCCGAGGAGGGGGGTCTTACACAGTGTCACGGTGTGTTATACCATGGATTAAACTTACACCGGAATATCCCTTTAAAATGTAAACCTGATACTACAGAGTAAAAGCACAACAAAACAAATCCTCCGTTTTACTAACTACCAAACATTCACTTTATTTCCTCTTACAGGTGTTTTCTTTGCTGTTGCATCCCTTTCTGCGTTGATTCCTGTCAAGACGTCGAGCATCGCTGTCCAAACTGCCACAATGTCGTCTACATCTACAAGCGACTGTGAAACCTTCCTGACTGTGACTGAGGGGGAATGACTTCGTGCTTATCTGTAGTCTTTTAATATCCTTACTTGCTGTACAAAACTGCAACCTTTTGATACTAGTCACAAATAATACAAACCACTTATTTACATGAGGCATTATATTACTGTGAGGTGTTATATTCAGCAACCATTGACACATTTGTTATTCATGAAAGGAATGTAAACCGACAAACACACCAATAAACTTTTTGATCATGTTTAATGTTTTATTTCAGTTAATATGTATGTTTTTTTCTTGACAAAAAAACATTGCTGTTTTCTATACTTTTTCTGAGTCCGCCAGTGTTTCGTTTTTCTCTCATTCTACTTTGTCTGAAGCTGATGAATTAACATAAAATCCCCTGGTTCTTATGTTGGACAAGTGTCGTGTTTTGCATGTCTCAGTGTACCTTTCAAATTTCACCTTTGTAGTTTTTTTTTAAGATCAAATATGTACGGAAGCCGAGAACGGCCATGGATTTTTCTTCTTTTTTATGCTCTGTTGTCTCGTGATAACGACTTATGTCGTTATCTCGATATGGCAAAGATCGCTTTCTCGTGATAATGAATGAATTAATAACATGTTCGTCTTGATTTCAACGAACAAGAGCTGCCACAAACGGCTTCTGTAGCCGGCTGTAGCTGTAGCCTACCGGTAAGTTACACTTTACGTTAGTGTGTTTACTCTCATCTATCTGGCTGCTTCAGCTAAGGTAACGTAAATGTAGGCTAACGTTAACTTAGCAATGTAATGTGTAATGCCATTAAACGTTTATTAATTAATTTGATATTATGGAACACATTATAAATTAATTCGTTATAACGAGAAAACAATCTTTGTTATACGCCAAATGGTGGGAGATGCTTAAATGTTTGTGTTCCTGTAAAAAAGCAGGGAACCCACTTGGGTCATTTTGGGGACAAGACCTAAAGTTGAATGCAGTCAAGTTAGATGAGTTTACGAGGGAGACAGGTCAACTCCTCTTTTAGTCCATTGGATAATTTACCAAAGTGACCAATTAGGAGAAGTGGGTTAGTGCTGGAAAGGGACTCTAAAAACCCTCGCATAGGAGTTCTGAGAGTGGTGGCATTTTGGTAGAATTCCTAAGATCGAGGGCGTAGGAGTTCTGATAGGGCAGAGGGCAAAAACGTTTGGCATTACTTTGCCCTAGATTGGAGAACATCAGATGTGGGGCCACACTCTGCTCGGATGCTAGGCTCAAGTCTGTTTTAATAAAGACTGCTCTATCATTCCACCCAGCCTTGCCTCTGCAGAACTTTTTTATCAACATACTACACGCCGACACCTTTGAGGAAGAACGCCCAGAAACAACATAACACTAAAAGCATTGATGATATATACTTCATTTATCCAATAAAATAATCTGGAGAAATAATTAATGTGCTTTTGTTCTGAAGTCATTCTCTGTGTAGACTTTGCTTATGTACACATAACCACCTGTTAAAGCATTATATAATACCATGATATACAACACAAAAATGAGGATTTCTCTACTTTACTTGTAGTTTGGGAGATTTTGTATTAATGCAGTTTTTGGTGCCTGATTAACAGAAATAGCTGTTCTGAACCTTTCTTTTTCTGTGTTGGTAAACTGTGCTTCATCAGCCAAGTGTTCAATTTGCAGCCTCTGCTGGTCTTGATAGGTCAGTACAATCAGTACAGTTTCTTAAAACAATAAATCTATAGGTAGAATAAGACACTATGATTTTTTGTTTTCCTCCTCTTTATTATATGGTTGGCCTTATTTTCATACAAAGTTGGACAGATTAGATTTATAATAAATTGTTCACTTGGAACATGTTTTGTGCTCTCCAGGCTCTTCACACATCCACCACATTGATGTTATGGTCATCATCTTCATATAAAGGGGAAAATAAATCTAGACTGTTTAAGTGAGTGAATGACTCAATAGTCATAACAGCAGATACCATCAACCTTATATCATTAGAATAAAAGTGAGAGGATTATTAGAGTCTGGTGGATTCATCCTCCAATGGCCTATAACTGAGTCTGCACTATTTCTGACAAAAGATGTTGTGGAGCTGAACAGAAAGGGAAACTTATCTATACATGTTTTCATAAATAAGCACTGCTGCTGAGGGGCAGCTTGTGTATAAAGGGCAGCTTAATCATGTAATCTCTCCAGTGTTATTTACTATACCAAAGCACTACCATGAGAATTTGAATTTGAATAACAGAATAAAATGAAAACTAAACAAGTGCAAACTAAAAATTCAGGCAATAGCAAGACACATACAGGACCCACAACTAGTACTTCACTTTTTAGTTAGAGTTTATTCATAGTTTGTAATTGATTGCATGATTATATAATTACACTTACAGTTGTCCATGTTATCAAGATGATCTAGTTATTGATACAGAGGTGTTCCATTAGATAATTCACATTGCTTTCATTAAATGATTAGGTCAACTGTATCATGCATTCCTGATTATAAGAGAATATATGCATGCTGCAATAGCTGGTGAGTCCCTCCAGTCAAACAGATCCAACAACACCCTGAGCTCTGATACTCCTGAAACAAACTGCTGTAGTGCTAGCAAAGGGACTAAGTCCAGGACTATATTCAGAAGGAACCAGCACAAGACAAAAATTAAGTGTGTAGATGTTCACATTATATCAGTGTAGAGGGATAAAATCCCACGAACACCTTCCCAGAGTCAGACTCAGTCTTTTAATGCTAAAAGAGCAGCTGGACTTCTACTACAGGAAATACAGCTACTGCAATAAAGCAGATGAATAATGCAGCACAGGCCTGACACATCACAGTCTCCAGCTAGCAGGTGCACATCTTCAAGTGGGCATGTTCAACATGTGAGCCCTCAAAACAAACAGAACTCGTGATACAAGAACAAACACAAACAGGAATCATGACACATATAGGGACTTCCTGTTATGTTATCCTGTCAAATATACTGTACTATTGTGATTGTGCGCCAAATTGCTCTTGTTTTATTTCATGTAATGTTTCATTCATTTTCCAAGTTCATGGTAAACCAATATTTCACAATATTTATCCAACTTCAAAAACTGAGCACAAGTTATGTTAACATTTGGTATCAGAGTGGAAGTAACTGAGTACATTTACTCGAGTACTGTATTTACATAGAATTTTATACTAGAGTATTTCATTGTATGCTGTTTATACTTTTACTTTACCCCACTGTAAAGTGAAATGTTGTAGTTTTTACTCTACTGCATTTACCTCACAGATAAAGTCACAAGTTTAAACTAGTAACTGGTACTGTCATTGAGTAAAAATGACCTCAACAATGTCAAAAATGGTGTGGGCTTCTTGTAAGTCACATGATTGGCTCTATACTGAAACTGAGACAACAGAAACAGAAAGCAGAAAACAAGCCTATAAATACATTTTACATGTTATGTCATCTTATCAAATATACTGTACTACTGTGATTGTGAGCCAAGTTGCTCTTGTCTTTTATGTAATGTTTCACTCATTTTATTGAGTTGCAAGCTAAAATTCGGGTTGCGAGCCAGCTTCAGATGCCCTACCGCTTTTCGTAGTGAACACCACAGTGAACGCCGTAACATCCGCCCAGCATCCCGCGTCTCGCGTCGAAGAAGAGCACGCAGCGACGTGCGCTGTGCGTATGGAGCTCAGTGCGGCACGGTACCCTCTGCCTCACGCTGTGCATTTTCTCTGCGCATTTATCTGCGCAAAAATCATATTGTCTTATAAGACAATATGATTTTTGTTTTCCTCCTCTTTATTATATGGTTGGCCTTATTGTCATACAAAGTTGGTCAGATTAGATTTACACTAAATTGTTCACTTGGAACATGTTTTGTGCTCTCCAGGCTCTTCACACATCCACCACATTGATATTATGGCCATCATCTACATACATATAAGGGGAAAATAAATCTAGACTGTTTAAGTGAGTGAATGACTCAATAGTCATAACAGCAGATAACATCAACCTTATATCATTAGAATAAAAGTGAGAGGATTATCAGAGTCTGGTGGATTCATCCTCCAATGACCTATAAATGAGTCTGCACTATTTCTGACAGAAGACGTTGTGGAGCTGAACAGAAAGGGAAACTTATCTCTACATGTTTGCATAAATAAGCACTGCTGCTGAGGGGCAG